>BSBK01008570.1:137500-434169 GCA_027943335.1 Chamaecyparis obtusa | reverse complement strand
CCTCCAAGTATTTTTTTTTTTAATAAAAATATTTCATTGATATGCAGAGCTATTATTATTATTTTTTTATACAAAGTATATATATATATATATATATATATATATATATATATATATATATATATATATATATATATATATATAAAGAAGAAAAGAACAAAAGGAATATGTACAAAATCTTTATGACAGTCACATGCATTTATCTTTTACTAGACTGTGTATAATTTAGCCAGAGGATAATTAATTTTTTTTTAAACCAAAAGGGTATGTCATTTTCAAGAAGGAATATATTCCTGAATTACACCAAATCACATATAATTTTGTCCTAATAAACTTACTGGTGAAATTTTAATTTTCCAAAGTAAAGAGAAATGAAGAAGAATTATTTTATTTCTAGGATGATTAATTCTTCAACTAGAATTGGATTTTTTTTCTGTCCAAAATTGATTTCATCTAATAGGAACCTATTTAATTCCAACCTTAGGGATATACTATAGTGTAGATTTAATTTTTCGAATCCTAAGCAATTATAAAGAATTAATCAATGAAATTTTGCCAGAGTAACAGTACAATGCCAAATTGCAATAAAATAAATAAAATAATTATACCAGGGTTTCAAAATACCCAGATACAATATAAACGAAGATCTATCAAATTTGAAAATATAGAAACCTATAAAACACAGAAAGATAAACAGAGGTTAATACAGATTTGACAAACAATCCAAAACCTACCTCAGATCCACTGCTAGAAATGGAATAAAAATGGAAACCCTTGTAGGTGTGAGAATAGAATTCTCTCCAAAATCAAACCCAACCTACAAATTTGAAAGTTAATTTGCAGCTAGGTGCCCAATCCAGATGCACAAAGAAACTCAAATCAACAAACAGCCATAACAATCCACCAATTTCCAAAACTCCAAACACACAAGCTCTCATCTAGAAATCCTCTCCAAAACCTATCTACTCAATAATGAATCCAATAATCTCCTAATAGGAATTCAATTCCCAAATCCATGCAATCCCAGAAGACAACTCAAAAGCTAACTCAGAGTCCAACTCCAAATAAAAAATTGACACACAATACAACTCCTGATCTAACTCTAATTTCAAAATTGAAAATAAATACAATTAATTAATTAAAATATCTTTTAAATGCACAACTCAACTTGGCTTTTGAAAGCTAGTTGTTAACTTTTTGAAACAGAACCTTTTTCCAATTATGGACATGTAATTATTTAAATTCATTTATTAAATAAATTAAATAATCAATGCATCCTAAAATCATGAAATTTAATTATTTAATCATTTAATAAAATATGCAAGCTTAATTCAAATCATTATCCAATTAAGCACATGTTTATTAATTAAACCCATATTAAATAAATTAAGTATTTAATACATCCTAGGACATGCATTTAAATATTTAATTATTTAATTATACACTCTAAAATAATTAATCTTAATTTTTAATCAAATAATCAATTAATTGCAATTAATCCAATAATTGACTTTAGATAATTTCCAAATAAAACATAGGAACATAATTAAATTATTAAATTCAACTATAGTCCTAACATTGATAACCATATAAAAATCACCTAATTAATCCCCAAATCAACTGAATCAAGCAAAATAAAATCAAGCATAATAAAATCAATCAAACTAAAACCATGCACAAACTCGAGAACAAGATCCTCGAACTCATGCCAACCAGGTGAATTTGGGTAAGGTAGTCAAGCATACACTTGTCCAATTCCTAGGATAGATAGGCTAGGGTTAGGGTTTGGGTTTGTGAATTATCTCCCCTCTTTACCAATGAGATGAATGTTTGTGGGCACGCTCACTCTTGCTAATTCAAGGAAGATGATGCCCTGTACCTGCAAACCTATCATCACAAGATGAAGCATGTACATACAATAATATATAACATGCAATGATAGGGTACGGTTGGACGTGTGGATCTTGACTATGCAAGTAACTACGCCTCCGTCCTCTACCAAACAAACACATCAAATAGATGCAAACACATGATAACCATACACATGCCACTATGGGGTTAGTACAATAACTCAAAATAAAACATGCAATTTAACATCATGAAACATCATCATCTAAACTATGCACACACATGATAAAGATATGATATTCAATAATCCATAATCATTATTAATGAAACAATAATCAATCACTAGGAAGTGACCTAAAAGAATTCTGTCAAACATCAAAAACATAAAGAAAACTAAAAGCAACCTACGTGTAGGTACTACACAAAGTGTCTGTGATTAGTCCCTTATCCATTGGGCATATTCAGAAACAATTCCTCACTGTATTATTGATTCTTATCATTCAGCCTGTAAACAACAATCAAATGAGAATCTCACTACTTACAAATATCCTTCTTAATACCCTTCTATTCTGTTAGGTTATATTAAGCATTTACTTAACTTTTCAAGTTAATAGAAAAACATATCAAAATATATAGACTATATCTATAGCTACTAATCTTGAGGTCATCAACTCACAAGATTATAGGAAATAACAAACCATCAAACAGGAGACAAGATTCTGATCTATTATAGAAATCCTAATATTAGTTGCCAAACTGATATAGGAGTGAGTTACTGAACATAGAATACTCCACAAATAGATAAGAAAATTGTAGATTCATTAAGATCTTTTGTAAAACAAAAGGTTACAAACCTCTTCTACAAATCCTTGGATGCAAGCCTATAGAACTGAGTCTATCTTTGGTCTCTTGCAAATGATTCTTCTTCTCAACCCTTGGGACCAACTCTGAAAAAAAATTACAGAGAATTTGGAACCCCTACCAAATGATCTTGGAAATCCTTATAAAGGATTGCAACAAGCTTGGGATCATTTAGGTTAAAATTAGGGCAACATTATTACTTCAACAACATGAAAATAGGAAACAATTTATTATCGAAGTGACAAGGAAGAAACCCTAAGTTAATCAAAAAATATTAGAGACAAGTCTGATATCTTTTACATTATGGAAACCCTAGTAGTCAAACTACAAATTAGGGCATGATTCTCTTTATCCTTGCAACAAGAAAATCATCACAAATATCTCATCTACCCTTGTGCACCAAGGACATAAAAGCTTTGACAATTTGGCCCAAACATAACTGTTGTATCAAGAAAGCTTCTTGAAAAATATCAGATTTAGGGTGGCAAGAAAATCTAATCATATTCAGCCCAACCACCATAGAGTCAACTTAATTTCCCAACTACAAATTTTTCCTTACAGCCCAAGAAGAAATCAGATTTGATCATTTGTTCCTCTGGCACGCCAATGCTTGTATTTTCGGTAAACCCTAGCTCAAAAATTTCAAATATGGACCAAAAACAATTAATTTATCAAGTTTAAAACATGGTTGTCAATCTTGTTTCTTCCCAGCACATCAAACGGTTCTCATAAATCAATATAACAGTCAACTAAGATTTGAAAAGTCTGGCCACATTATCTTTTTTTTCAGACAATTAGAAAAGAACACATCAGATACACTTGGCATGAGGACCCACTGCTTTATCAGTCTTAATTACATGGAAGATCGGATGGTTGTCGCAATCCCACAATCACTAACTTTCAAGCACATTTCCTTTATGGAATCATGACCTCTGTTGGATCAAATTGGACCTACAAAGTCTTTATCTTAACCTCGGCAAGCTTCTCTTAACCTTAGTCTTCTAGCGAACACATGAATGAAGGCTATCTCTTGATCTCAGAATATTTATCTTAACCATGGTCTAGTTTGGAAATCATGCGAACAAATAATTCACGTGATTGCTTAATATTTATTTAACCTCGAGTATCATTTGGAGAATATGTGACCATCATCAGATCTTTCTTTATCAACAACCTAGATTTAGTGTCTGGATGCTCTTTATCTTTAACCCAACTTGATCTAGTGATTTAGTGACTGAGGTAATCTCCTAATCACTGAATAAATTAACTAACCCAAGTCTGGTTCAGAGATCACACAACAAAGGCATTCTCAAGATCTCATGATCATTTCTTAACTCATGGTTAAATTTGGAGAATATGCGACCATCATTAGATCTTTCTTTATCAATGGCCCAAATTGCAACTCCAAGCCTTCAAAACTTAACTCATGCTCGATCTAGTGATTTAGCGACCAAATCATTCTCCAAGTCACTAGATAAAAACCTTAACCTTAGTTATATCTCAAGAATAAACGCTGACCATTGATCTTTCTTATCATCCATGGCTATCGATAAATTTCTAAGCCTAGAACTTAACTCACCTTATATCAAGTGATTCAACAAACAAAGAGAAAACTTGACTCCCCTATAACTGTGATCAGACTTGGAGATTTCATGACTAAGCATTCTCACATTTGCTAGATAAATGCTTGACCTTGGGTTAAATTATGAGAACATGCAAAAGCCTCAATCGCTAGATCATTGAATGATAAACTTAGCCACCCAAGAATTACCTTCCTCTAACCTTGACTTAGCCTAAGCCCATCTAGAGATTATGCAAACAAAGAAAACTCAGAGGCTTGATCTTTTCTTAACCATGGTTTAAATTTGGAGAATCAATGCTAACCACCTGATCAAATCTTATCCAACAATCCATATTTAATCCCCAAACCTTCACTCTAACTCAACTCTGACCTGGAAAATGCGTTAATGTAGACTTCTCATGATCACTAAATATTTGTCTTGACCAGGGTTATATATAGAGAACACACGAATATAGTGTTATCACTGGATGACTTGCTCAACTCTGATTCCATCTTGAGAACATGTGCCAGCCATTGATCAAGATCAACATTGACAGTCCTTATTTCATCTTTGAATGCTTCATGCCCTGACTAGATTATTACATGAATCATTGACTGAAGGAATACATAACCACCTACCAGGTCGCTAGATGTTAAGCCACTAACTGTCAGGATCATGAGACTATGTGAATACATAGTTACTAGATCACTAGATATAAAGACTAACCGCAAAATAACTTAGAGATTCAATGAATAGAATAAAGAATGTGTAGGAAAAAGGATTTAAGTGGCCAGGAAAATGGTAATGGAGAAATAGATATGGCTAGGGTTCTTGGATTTAAATTTTTTTATGAAACCCTAGGATAAGGATAAACCCTATTTCTCACACCTAAAAACAACCATTTATCTTTGGTTTTTACACTTGAGCATGTGCACTCTTAAATGAAACTTGGTAACAACTTGATTAATTCATGGGTCAAGGCACAAGTCATAAAACATCATATATCTTCTCCACAGATCAAAAAACATTTGTAGCAGGACATGACAACTTTCTAGGGTTTTTCATAGGAATAGAGCATTTTCTTAGGATTTTGGCTATGATAGGAAAATGGGCTAACATACCTGTCAATTTCTTCTTTTCTTTATCCCATTCTGCTAACTCACCCAATATTTCTGAGATGGTCATCATGATAGTTCTGTGGGTTTCAATCAACTGAGTGATGTAGTCACCTCCATGTTGGATCATACCCATTATCCATTTGTTGAACACATCGACTATAATTTTATTTCTCTAAAACTGATCCAAAGTCTTCATAACCTCTAGCGAGTGGGGATTGAATGATTGGGGAATTTGTGCTAAAGGAAGGGGGCTAGGATCTTAGACTTCCTGAATAAATTCAGCCAGCCTCTTGATAGTAGCCTTCATTTCTTTTTTATCCTTTTTATCTTTAAAAGTTCAGTGTAATATCTTCCTAGTCAAAGACTCTAGATGTTTTGTATCTACTTCCCTAGTTGCAACCCCAAGATATATCTTCTCAACTATGAAGTCATTAGCGGTAGCCTCTGAGATATCTTTGTCACCTTTTGGTACCATGCATTCAGCTACCCAACACCCTATTTTCTTATCTATATCGATCATAGATTCCATCCTGATCCTTTTAGGCTTTACCATAGCTCCCAGGCATGCACTTACCATGTCCTCTATTGGCAATGTGATCGGAAGTACATTTATTTTCTTTTTGATGGATTTTTCCAACCATTTGAGAGTAGGGGTGGTTTTTGTAGTGGAGTACTTACTATAGCCATCAGAGAATTTCCAGCATTGGACTAGCTAACTTTGAGGGCTTGTGCATCTTCACAGGATACATCTTGAACACCTTGGTCTGTCATTGGGTTATTCATTTCATCCAAATCAATCACCTCTTTATCATTGGCCACTTTATTTTTCTTCTTTCTTCAACTTGGTCCTTGTAACTCTCGTTAATGGCCTAAAACAAGGGATGCTCTACCTTTCAAGATTAGCTTTGAGGGATTTCTTATTTTTAGTTTTAAAATCACTTACAAGAGAAACATTGACATTAGAAGGAACAATGGGATTTTCAATAGAAATAGTGAGTTTATATCTTCTTATATTATGTCTTTTTGGAACAGGAGACTTCTTGCTGCTAACCCATCTCTCAATCCTTTTGATTACACTAGGAGTCTTGATTGTTATTATGTCTCTTTCATCAATGCTCCAGTCTATTTTTGGCAAGGAAAAACCTCTGACTTTAGTTTCAAATTGGTCATCAATCACTCCATTGTTATCTTCCTCCACTCTTGCAATGTCAATCTCAATATTTAGAGTGACAACTTTCTCGAGATTAAATCTTGACCAAGCTCTCCTTCTTACCTCAAAGTCATCAACATAATCCTCCCAATAATCTTCCATTTGAGGAAGATGTTGAAATTTAGAAGGCAAACTAGAATGCCAGGCTGCATAGCCTTTGCTATCAAAATCTTTTCTAGCCTCAAAGTTTTTCAGATTTATCTTTCTTAGTCCCTACTCGAGGTTGAGGGTGTCTGAGGATGTTTTGCATGCATAAAATCCTAGTTCAATGGGAAAGCTTGACTTTTCTCTACCTTTCCTCTCTTTGATCCCTTTGTGCACATGAACCAAATGGTGGGTGACCTCTTCTATAACAAGACCATCAAAAGCATATCTTGGTAGTTTAAAAGGTTCTCCATCAAAACCTCCAACTCTAATATAAGTGAATCTTCTGAACTGAATGAAGAAACTCACATAAGTATTGATAAAAGTTTTGGCCTCTTCAGACATTCTTTTCTCCACATTCCCTTGCAACTCATAGGTTAGTATCCCAAATAATATCCCATTAAATTTCAAGAAGCTACTTGTATGAAACTCCTTCTACATATGAGGATAATAGTCATATACTTCCATATTTGGGGCAGCTAATTCATGGAAGAGACATTTGCACTCTCTGGTGCATGCCAGGATATAGAAAAGGTAGGAATACATATAGAAACTACTTCCATAGTCTGGGAAGTTTTCCAATTGATGGTGGAGCTCATCTACAATGGTATCAACCTAGTTGATGAATTTCTCTCCTCCTAGAGTAACTTGGATTTAAAAGCACTTCCAATCATGCCAGTAGTATGCATGTTGATTTCCTTTGATCCTATTGAGTAGTATGACTAACTCAGCCACCGTTGGTTTGAAATGGTCAATGGTGAGGGGTTTGGGAAGCCTAGACCCTCCCTTTTGTGCTTTTAATAACTAGTTCTGGGCTATCTTATTTTTATAGAGTTGTCTTTTAGTAGCAAAGAAAATTTGGGAAGAAGGAATGGTCCATCCCTCATATGGGTCTTTCTCAGGGATACCCATTGCATTTAGGATGACATCTCTATTTATGTAAACTAGAGGGCTTTCATCTATCTTTTTAATACATTTTTCCTCCATATTAGACCTTCTGGCACATTCAACTACTAATTCTAGGCATGGAGCCACTATGGGAAAAGGGACAACTTCTTCCAATTCACTCTAGATTGCCTTCTCAATCATAGAACCTGGAATAGGGTTTTTGACCTTGCTTCTAATTTCTTCTAATACTCCTGACTTGATTAATGTATCCTCACACTCGGGCAAAGAACATATTAAGGGAGAAGTACTCCCAAAATTTGAGACTGGAGATTTCATAATGACCCAACACAAAGGAGAGGAACAGGGAAACACAAAATCTCTAAAGAGGATTTCAAATTTCACAATATAAACAGCTTCAATTGGAAACAAGGGTGCCAAATAGAAATGACTAACCTATTATTTCACACAATGCATTAATCTTTGAAAGGAGAAAGATACCTCTTCTTCTCTACTAGCCTTGCCTTCACTAAGGGAAATTTTTTGCTATAATGAATAAAATGACTAAGTATCATCCATTTATTTACCAAATTGATCACAAGGCTGTGGGAGATTCATAATAAATGGTGAAGTAATGGCCCAAAGATTTATTTAATGATGATGGGAGGTTTTCTTGATTGCTACATTAAATATCGATACTTTCCCATGAGTGAAACAACATTTAAAATGTCACTTCTATTAATGATTGTATCCATGCCATACGTAGACATCATATTCTCTACCAACTGTCACTTCCATCACATCAACGTCACCCCTTCTTCTACTTGATACCATCTGTTGAACCTTGAACTTTGAAATAAGGGAGTTCATGGTTCAAATTCAACAAGTAACATGATATGACTACCCTTTGGTATGTTTTTTATAAATAAAAAGAAAGGCTAGTGGCAATAAAGAAAGATGAAAAAAAATTAAAACATTTTGCAAATTGACAGAGTCTGTTGATCTTTGAACTTTGAACTAAGGGAGTTCACGATTCATATTTCAATGGAAGGACATGCTTTGCAAAGATAGACATGCCACTAAACTCATAATAAAATAAAGGAAAACCAAACATATTGCGGGGTGCTATTGAACATCAAATCTTGAACTAAGGATATGACACAAGGCAGGGATGCAAGAGGGGCCAAAAGATGGCACACCCTAATGATCCAAGCCTGCAACACACATGTGGAAGAAACTAACAACAAGAGTGAGAGAGAGAATGCTAGATCTTTCATATATATTTCATCAAATAGAACATTACATGTCAGGTTGTAAGGCCTTCCCAGTTTTGGCCTGATATTACAAAGAATTATAGAAGTCCTCCAACATGTGAGGATTTTCCAAACATCTCCTTTCTAAAGTCTATCTTCTATCTACCAAATCCTACTTTCCACTACCTAAACTAGCACCAAACATCTACATTTGTACAAGAAGCTACCGAGCTAAGTCGGCCTCCAAATCCATAATTAACGGAAGTAGCGGTCAATTCTAGGACCACCCGCTTCCCAATGATGGATTCCAACATTAAATCTACAATCAAATATAAATGCACAAGTCAGCCTCACCAGAAAACAAAACTAAACCCGTCAGTAAGTGAGATAACCAAGTAGGAGATAGGCAATGTCAAGCACCAGGGAATTAACTAATCGCCCAGGAGATAACCGATGACACTCAGTAACCAAAGGAAACCAACCAACTACTGACCAACTTGGTTAAAGAAGAAACCAAGCAACACAGAAAACTTCAAACATTTTTATTTTTTTTTGGTGACACAAGATTGCCAAGGACCCGAGATGCTCTTGCATCAGACACTTGGGGTTATTTAGAAATGATTCTCAAAATCATTTGGTAGGTCTAGTCCAAGCTGTATCCAACTCAGACTATGAAATCCATGAACTATCCTCCATCGAACTATTCTTCCACTTTACCAGATATTCCATATATTATTTTCCTCTTGTGCTTTTGCCAACTCTTTCCATCAAGATCTACTCTACTTCTTCATTCTTCTTCTTAGGATATTCTATCAGTACTATCATTTCTTCATCAGGTTCATGATACTCATACAAATCAGCAATGTTGAAAATCAGTGATATGTCCATATCATCAAGTAACTCAATCTCATATGCATTTCCACTATTAAATTTCCTCAAAATCTTGCAAGGTCCAAATTTCTTCATCTTCAGCTTTCCATATGTGCCAACAGGAAACCAACCTTTCTTCAAATGAACCATAAATTCATTACCGACCTCAAAAGTCTTATGTCCACTTGATCTATCAGCTCTGTCTTTGTATTTCTGATTATTGTCTTCCAGCTTAAGCTTCACATCTTCATGCAATATTTTCATGTACTTAGAAAACTTTACTCCTTTAGCACTTCTCTTGTTTTCATCGGCAATGTCTCTCAAATAAAATATTCCTCTCGGTTGTGTGTCATTCACAATCTCAAATGGTGTCTTACTAGTACTCCTATTTATTGAATTAGTGTATGAAAACTCTGCTTTTGCCAACATAGAATCCCAATTACTCGGTGTGTCTCCAACTAAACACCTCAAAATATTTCCCAAACTTCAGTTCATAACTTCGGTTCACAACTTCAGTCTGTCCATTGGTTTGTGGGTGAAATGTAGAAATATATTTCAACTCAATGCCAAATTTCTTCCAAAGGGTTTTCCAAAACTATCCAACAAATTTACTATCTCGGTCAGAGATAATACTCCTCGGTAACCCATGCAATCTTACAATTTCCTTAAAGAAAAGATCTGCTACATGTACTACATCTGATGTCTTTCTACAAAGTATAAAATGTGCCATCTTAGAAAAAATTTCTACCACAACAAATATAGAATCATTACCTCTTCCTTTTTTTGGTAAGCCAAGAACAAAATCCATACTGATGTCAATCCAAGGTTTCTTAGGTACAACAATTGGTACATACAAACTAGTATTTTGACTAGCTCCTTTTGCAACTTGACAAACTACACAACTTTTCATGAATTTCTGAACATCTTTATACAACTGCAGCCAATAGTACTTCTCCTTTAGCAAATTCCATGTTTTATCAATGCCAAAATGTCCAGCCAAACCACTACTATGTTTTTCTTTTATCAGGTTAGTTCTCATTACTCCTGTCAGTATACACAACTGAATACCTTTGAACAACATACCTTATTTTTCTTTTATCAAGTTAGTTCTCATTACTCCTCTCAGTATACACAACTGAATACCTTTGAACAACATACCTTCATGAATAAAATATTCATCCCACTTAGTATCTTGTCAATCTTGAATAGGTGCTCTACACTTTCTCCATGGCTCAAAAAAATCAGGGTCATTTTCATACAAACCTTTCATCTCATCAAAACCAAGAACTTCAATTTTCATCTTAGTCATCAAAGATCTTCTTCTACTCAATGCATCAGCAACTCAGTTAGTGACTCCACTCTTATGCTTTATCACAAATTTATAACTCTGCAAATACTCAACCCACTTCATATGTCTTTGATTCAACTTATTCTGACTACCCAAATATTGTAAAGCTTTATGATCAGTATACAACACAAATTCACTCGGTATCAAATAATGTCTCCATTTCCTCAGTGCTTGAACAATAGCATAGAACTCTTAATCATACACATAATATTTCCTTATAGCATCATTCAACTTTTCACTAAAGAAAGAAATAGGTTTACCTTCTTGACTCAACACAGCTCCAATTGTACTTCCACTTGCATCACATTCTACTTGAAATACCTTACTAAAATTAGGTAATGCCAAAATAGGTAATTTAGCAACCTTCTGCTTTAGATTCTTAAAACTTTTGTTAGCTCCATGTGTCCACTTGAATTCTCTTTTGTCTCCTCTCATAGTCTTAGTCATAGCATTACAAATCGAATTGAAATTCCTTATGAACTTTCGGTAAAAACTTGCCAAACCATGAAATGATCTTACCTCACTAGCATTCACAAGTGTAGGCCAATTCAAAATAGCTTCAACCTTTTCAGGATCCATCTTCAATCCATCAACAGAAATAACAAATCCCAAATACACAATCTCTTCTTTCATGAATGAACACTTATTCAAATTTATCAGCAAATTTATCAAGATATACAATCACAAACTTACCCAAAAATTTCTTCAAAACTTCATTCATCAGCCTCATAAAAGTACTCGGTGCATTAGTTAAACCGAAAGGCATAACCAACCACTCATACAAACCTTCTTTTGTCTTGAAAGTAGTCTTCCATTCATCACCTTCTCCGATTCTTATCTGATGATATCCATTTTTCAAATCAATCTTTGTGAAATACTTTTCTCCAGTCAAACTATCCATGATGTCATCCATTATCGGTATAGGAAACCTATACTTCACTGTTATCTTATTGATTTCTCTGGAATCGGTACATATTCTCCATTCTTCTTAGGTGCTAAAATAGTAGGTACTACATAAGGACTCAAAATTTCTCTGATCAATCCTTTCTCCAACAACTCTTGAATCTATCGGTTCAATTCTTGATTCTCGATATGTGTCAATCGATGAGGTGCCTTATTCAGTAAACTAGCTCCAGGGATTAGATCCATGCAATGATCAATGTTTCTTTTCGATGGAAAACCATCAGGTACATTATCAAAAATGATTTCACTATACTCGGTGAGTAACTTATCAATCTCCTCAGGGACATTATCTTCTATTTTCTTACTCGAGTTGTTAGGAATCACAATAAAACATACATCATTCCTTTTCAAAGAGCTAACAAACTTTCTTCCTTCCATGAAGCAAACTTTCACAGATGTGCAAACATTATTAACAAGTACTTCCATCAATGGTAACAAGATTTGTTTCTTTCCACCATCCACAATAGTATACTTATGCAATCTCCCATCATATATAGCATGTCTATCATATTACCAAGGTCTACCCAACAAAATATGACAACAATCCATAGCCATGATATCACATAACACCTTGTCATAGTACTTTCCAATCTTCAAATTCACATAACATTGTTCACTTACCAGGAGTGTATGCTCATCTTTGATCCATGAAATCTGATAGGGCTTTGGCTATCTCAATCTTTCCAACTACAATTTTGTGACCATCTCTTCAGATGCCAGATTCTTTGAGCTACCACTATCAATGATAACCTTCCAAACTTTATCAAAAACTCTACATCTAGTCTTGAACAAACTTTTCTGTACTAGATCTTCATTTTTGCTTTCATTCCATAGTGCTCTCCTTACCATCAAGTTGTTTTCCTTCTTAGGTTCATTCAGTGAATCTTCCTATACGAAAACATTTCTACTGCTACCAGCCTTCTTACTTGCCTGTGTGCATTCAAAAGATCTATGTCCTTCTTCTCCACAATTGTAACAAGTTCCTCAGAAACTTCCTCTACTATAACCACCTCAGTAGTTACTGCCTCTACCTCTAGATGAACTTTCACCTCTCCACTCGGTCTTGCCTTTGTCCAAATTTTTCTTATCAGGTTCAGATCTACCATTTTCACCATTAGATCTACCTCTTCCTCTCTATCTTTGTTCATGTCTTTTTTTCAATTTATCCTTGACTTTTAAAGCAAATTGATAAGCCTCTTCAATACTCTCCAATTTGACCATACTAATTTCCTCTTGGATGGACATTCTTAGACCATTCAGGTATCTATCGATCCTTTCCACATCATCTTCTTTATGTCTAGATCTGATATCCAATCTATAGAATTCCTCAGTATATTATTTTACCAAGCTATCTTTCTGCCTTAGACTTTGCATTCTCCTAACCAGGTTGATCTTGTAATGACAAGGTAAAAACTTTCCTTTCAACTTATTGACCATTTTACTCCATACCTTGATTTTGTCTTTTCCTTTCTTCTTCCTATCCAATTGTAGATATTCCCACCACAAGGATGCATGACTTTTCAACTTTTTGCTTGCAATTTTCACTCTCTTATCCTCAGGAATGTTTTCATATTCAAAATACTTTTCCATCTCAGTGATCCAGTCCACCAATTCATTAAAATCCAATTTCCCACTGTATTCAGGAGGATTGAAATGTGGTGTTGACTTCAGACTTGTTAAAGCCCTCAAAAATATTTCTTCACCTTGATCCATAATAGGAGTAGGTTCTGCATTCTCCTATTCTTCTTCAACTTCATCATCATTAACATCTTCAAGATGTCTGCCTCTTCTATGGGCTATCTCAACTGCTTCTAACCTAGCAGCAATCTGTCTTAGCATATCTTCCAATCCTGGATCTGCATCTCACCTCCCACAAACCATCTTGACAAACCCTCTGCAATTGCAGGTTAGATCAAAATTTTCTACCCCACAACAATCAACTAGGGCTTCAAGAGGAACCAGCAAACCCAGATCCACAGACCTAGATCAAGATCTCACCTCACTCTGATACCACCTGACATAAGGCAAGGATGCAAGAGGGGCTAAAAGATGGCACACCCTAATGATCCAAGCCTACAACACACATGCAAAAGAAACTAACAACAAGAGTGAGAGAGAGAATGCTAGATCTTTCATATATATTTCATCAAATGGAACATTACATGTCAGGCTGTAAGGCATTCCTAGTTTTGGCTTGATATTACAAAGAATTACAGAAGTCCTCCAACATGTGAGGATCTACCAAACATCTCCTTTCTAAAGTCTATCTTCTATCTACCAAATCTTACTTTCCACTGCCTAAACTACCACCAAACATCTACATTTATACAAGAAGTTACTGAGCTGAGTCAGCCTCTAGATCCACAATTAATGGAAGTAACGATCAATTCTAGGACCACCCGCTTCCCAATGATGGATTCTACCATTAAATCCATGATCAAATATAAATTCACAAGTCAACCTCAAGAGAAAACAAAACTAAACCCATCAGTAAGCGAGATAAGCGAGTAGCAGACAAGCAATGTCGAGCGCCAGCGAATTAACTAACCACCTAGGAGATAACTGATGACACTTGGTAACCAAAGGAAACTAACCAACTACCGACCAACTCAGTTAAAGAAGAAACTAAGCAACATAGAAAACTTCAAACATTTTTTATTTGTTTTTGGTGACACAGGATTGCCAAGGACCCGAGATGCTCCTGCATCAAGATAGTTCAAGGTTCAAGTTCAACTAAAAAGAGGTACATGCAAAAAGGATGAAATGAACTTTGAAAAGAAATGTACCTGAAAAAGATTATGGGGGGATTTTTGAGAAGATTAGAGCCATGAATAAATAAGAAAAAATTAGAGGTAATAGCTGATAATATTATTTTGGAGGGACTTCCCACCACATTGTTCATACATTCTGACATTGTGTTATGCAAGTAAACTCAAACAACACCCAAAAATATGGGGTTGCAAGTGAGTAGTCAATGTCCTCGTCAGAAAATTTAGTAATATGCCTTGTGCTAGATGAAATGATGGATCCTTGAATAAAGTAGTGTATATAAGTATGATTTGAAAATGGATATCGGTATATTCTATAATAGGGGTTGAAATGACTATGCTTTTTGTTAGATTCTCTATAAAAGTTATCTTCTTTGGCAGATGATTTTTGATTGGACAATACATGGAAGATGATGTGACACATTTGTATTTGAATTAAATGAGTATGCATTATAAAAAATGAAAAAATTAATAGATAACCATTAAGTATGTTAAATTTACAGGGGCTTTATGCAATGTGAGTTGGCATCTTTAGGATTACAATATTATTTAGGGTTTAGATTAATATTTTTTCAACTTCTTTGGGCAGGTAGGTTTTTTTTTTTATAGTAAAATGCAACAAAAATTATATTACTTGAAAACTATAAGTGTTTACATGTGAATATTTGGGAGGAAAATAAATTAAAAATCATCTCCCCAAAAGAGGCAAGCCCCAGGAACCAAGTCATATGGCCTCTACCAAAAATGAGAAACCGCAAAAAATAGAAATAACTATAGACAATAAAAAGGTTCAAGAAAAGAAAGACCCTTAAGTTGCAAGAGCAATGGCAGAAGGAGGCGAAGGATTTGGTTCATCTTTTTTTCCTCCCCAACCTGTTTCATGTGTTGGTTGGGAGTCTAGAAGCATCTATCCATCAACATTATCTTCTTCCTCCTTGTCTTCCCTGCAAGGGGAGATTCCTAGTGCGAGTTGGGGGAAATATTTTAAAGAGGAAGGCCATCCTAAGTCATCATTTCTTGTCGGCCAACCAGTGCTAGTTAGTGGAGTCCAAGTAGGATTAGCTATAGTCACCCATGCCAAAGGAGAACCTCAGTGGTGTAACATAACCCTATGGTGAAAGATGACCAAAGGGAGTTTTCCTTTATACTATGGTTGTTAATGAATTAATCTTATCAATGGTTCATAAATTTTGTCAGCATCTTTAAATGTATTCATTAAAGTGTATGAAATATTAAAATATGTTAATTAAAAAACTATAGGGAAAATGTTGTTAGAATATTTAAATCGGCTAAGTATATGAAATGTTAGAAAATGTTAATTAAAAAAATATCTCACCATCAAGATGAGCTAACATTATAAACATTTAAAAGGATATTGCAATGAAAAAAAAAGTTTTTCAATAAATTTATGATCAAATAAGTTTATTCATTTTTATTTTTTCCCCTAAAACACAAGGGCTTCAAATATATTTATCACTAAGTATTTAGTGCTCAAATATAATATTTCAGTCTTCATACTTTAAATGATGAAATAGGATGCTTTTATTTCCACTAACTAATCTCTAACCAATAAAGTATTCATGTCTTAAATTATTTAGAAAACAAAAGGCATTCAAAACGTAACATTAAATTTATTTGGATGACTTCATAAAGAAGCATAATCATATAGAGAAGCAAAGGAAAACTAGAATAGTAGGTGAGAATATAAATTTGAATAAAAGAAAAGGAATGGAGAATATTTATTTTAGTATATTATTTAATGAAATTATTTAAACAAGAGTTGTGTTGCTGCAGCTAGAGTCTTTTCCTATTGTGAAAAAAAATACCTAGATTGCAAGATCTTACCTTTGGCTTGGTACCTCAATCTGATTCACTTGTAATTATTGTTTTGATGCAAAGAGATGTGAGTGACCTGCAAGTTCTTAAAGATGAGAAATAGTTTTTAGTAGAACCAATACCCAATGCCTTTTTCATGAATGTGGTTGAAAAAATTAAGGTTTTATTAGAATATAAATGTTATTTTACTATGTACAAAATATATTATGTCTGATAAATAAAAATCAAAACAAAAATATGTGAAGTCTCCATAAGAGACATGGAAAGATTGACCATATGATGATAACAATCTTATTTTAATAAATTTGCAAATATAATATCATTCACCATTATTTACCAAACTAAATCAATATGTATCTTTTAACACAACATATATTGGCCCAGGACAACTTTCTAAGTAGGCTGAATTAATCATGAACTCTTTGGCTTGTTGAAGGTTAAAAACTAATACATTAATCTAATAGATGCATAACATCTAACTTGATTTTTTTTTAAAACATCTTTGTAATAGTTCAAATCCTATTTTGTTCAGACTAGTGCATACTAAAGAAGGAGAAAATATTTTTTTTGTAGAATTGTTTATCATGATTAAATCAATAGATTTAATATTATCAATGAAAAAATGAGTGAGGATGCAACATCTAATCTTTCTTTCAAGGCTAAAAGTAGGCACATAAATACATAGAAGTTGTGAGGCCAAGTCAATCAACATTATCAAACATGAGCCAATTCACAATTTGCTACTAGCTTTTACAATGATACTGATTTCAAACAATTCAACATTGAAGATCTCATATAAATTCAATGAAGTGTTGAATTTGAAAATTTAAACACCTTTTTCAAAATATCATGTATTTAGATTTTACTAAAATTTCAAAGGGGATTATTGGCTTTATATAGACTAGAAGAAGACTTAATGAAACAAGAAACAAAAGAGTGGAGAAGTAAATTCTATTTATCCTGGAGTCAAAATATAGAGCTCTAATTCAAGGCTAGAAAAGTCTTCTAATTATGCACAGATTTTACCCCATGGCATCCACTGCTAAATTCAACAAGAACGATCATCTATTTCACTTTTCAAATAGGTGTCGCTTTAGCCACATTAGGACCTATGCATATTTCTTAATATCTACTTGAGGTGAGCCTTAAATAAATAAATGGTATATAAAATGAATGCACTCCTAAGGAAAAAAAAAACCAACACTATATGTCAAACATATTTCCTCATTTATAGAACATTTATTTTGTCTCTTTATATTTGTCGATCCCTAGATGTCAAACTGGCATGTATTGTGTACCAAACAATGTAGATAAATTTAACCCTGGCATAGCCAAACAAATCATTGCAACCAATTTCACTTGCTTGGAAATTCATAAAGCATTTTCAACAAACTTATTTTGTGCACATTTTGTAATCACATTATGTCAAATAGTTGATGTGCATTGAACTGATGTGTCCATACTTCTAGACATTTCATCAAATAATTTGCATGGTTTGTCTTTGCTTTCAAACAGTTGATTTGCATTGTTGATGTGTCTTGAACAATGAATTTGAAGGCATCTATTTGAAATATTTGGTCACAAATTTCATATGCATCATTGGAACATAGGCATTCTAAGGCACTACTACATTTGGGGCCAAATTTTGACAGAAACTTCCAATGGGTAATTTTTTTTTATGAATTTGGTGTTTTTTTTTTGTAATAGGCCTTGATGGTATCGATATTTTGATGGGTGTTAAACTGACCATTGAAATTCAGATAGGTTCAGGGTATAGATGAAAAAAATGTGAAATGGCCTCATCATTTTATTTTGATTACATAAAGGAGCAAGAGAAAATGAGTGAAAGCTGAGCATGAGAGAAGGTATGTGATTTCTTCATCTTTCGAGCCTCTGGCATCATATTTGACTGCAAATTTCAAATGCATTGCATTTTATTTGATCATGAATGCTCTCTAAAATGACCACATTCTACTGGCATCATGCCCTAGCTAGTGCTTTATCTCTATTATTTGATGTTATTGGTGCTTTTGCTCAAGGATATCAATTCACTATTTTCAAATGTTTAGATTCACGTTTGTTGATAGTGTTGGCATGTTTAATGATGCCATTGTATATTGTTGAGATACTCACTAAAATGACCACATTCTACTGGTGGCATGCCCTAGCCAGTGCTTTAACTACATTATTTGATGTTGTTAGTGCTTTTGCTCAAGGATGTCCATTTTTTTGAAATGTTGACTGTGGATATCAAATGGATAGTCTATGAGCTTCTAGCTAGGTGCCATTTGTATTGATAGCTTAGGGAATCAAATGTATTGTATCATTGATAATTGAGACTTTGTTAAAAGGAAATAGGACAAAGAACAATTTTGATTTAGTTTCTCTATTTTTATCCCTAAGTAGCTTACAAACCTAGAGAAGTATATGCAAATTTATAGATGCAGTTGCAAGATACATAGCAGCCGATAATTCACAAGAAATCCATGCATCCAATTTTAATAGAAATTAATACAAATAAATAGGGTCCTCCAATGGCCCAATCATCTGGACCTTGACTATCCCCTCAACTAGTGACCCTTCAAAACTGAGTTATCATGCAATCAGTGAGTGATCCTTCATTCTCCTGATCTGCCCTACATCCAAACATATTGGAAATATACAATACAATGATAACAAGTCTTTCACAATCCCCCTTCCCTTAAGGAACACTATCAACCATCCCTTCCACATAGCATTTCACTATTGTATGAGTGGATTGTGTAGGAACAGTTAACATTAAACAAGGAGAAAACTCCTCAACACATCTTGGAAACCATTAAATTCAATAATAAATGAAACCTAACACCAAAACTATTCCTTCCATAGTTGCAGGATACTTAGCAGCTGATAATTCATAAGAAATCCATGCATCCAATTTGAATAGAAATTAATACAAAGAAATAGGGTCCTTCAATGGCCCAATCATCCATAACTTGACTATCACCTCAACCAGTGACCCTTCAAAATAGGGTTATCATGCAATCAGTGAGTGATCCTTCATTCTCTTGGTCTGTCCTACATCCAAACATATTGGAAATACATAATACAATGATAACAAGTCTTTCACAATCCCCCTTCCCTCAAGGAAGACTATCAACCATCCCTTCCACATAGCATTTCACTATTGTATGAGTGGATTGTACAAGAATAGTTAACATTAAACAAGCAGCAAACTCCTCAACATGTCTTGGAAACCATTGAATTAAATAATAAATGAAACCTAAAACCAACACTATTCCTTCCATAGTTGCAAGATACATAGCAGTCAATAATTCACAAGAAATTCATGCATCCAGTTTGAATAAAAATTAATACAAAGAACTAGGGTCCTCCAATGGCCCAATCATTCAGACCTTGATTGTCCCCTTAACTAGTGACCCTTCAAAACTAGGTTATCATGCAATCAGTGAGTGATCATTCATTCTCCTAGTTTTCCCTGCATCTAAACATATTGTAAATACACAATACAATGATAACAAGTCTTTCACAATCCCCCTTCCCTCAAGAAACACTATCAACCATCCCTTCCACATAGCATTTCACTTTTGTATGAGTGGATTGTGCAAGAACAATTAACATTAAACAAGGAGAAAACTCCTCAACACATCTTGGAAACCATTGAATTCAATAATAAATGAAACCTAACACCAACACTATTCCTTCCATTCAGTTCTACCAAGAATAAAGCATTTAATCCATTCAACATTACATATAATCATTAGATAGTTACATTTTCCTAACTATGTATAGGAACAATCACGATCAAAATTACTTTCACTCTTGCACAAGCTATTCCAAACTTAGAGTAAAATGAGCAATATGCTATATACAATCATTCATATTCATAGTAACCATTCAAAGGATCATTTTGTCAATGAACCCTCTGACTATACCCCTGCGGTAGAGACTGGCAATTTACATGAAATTTACATTTTTTATTACTAAAAGTGGTTTACATAGTTTCATATGATCTTTGATCAATCATTAACCTTGTCTCCATTCCTTTGGTACACCTCAACTAGGCTTTTTACCCTGATCCTAACATCAAGTATCATCTCATCATGGTCTATTCACCATATTTCAACACCCCATTCACTCTGATCTATTCAACTTACACCATTCTTCTTCTCTAGGACTCAAAGGCTTGAAACAGTATATGTGGTAAAAATTCATGAAATACTAAAGAAAAACTACTATTTGTCAAACAAATCTTCATTGTCCCCCACAAAAAACTAACTAATAACTACTCTACCCTTAATTTTTTTAACAATGCACCATATTAGATAAAGTAGGTTCTATCACACATTGCCTGAACTCTCTTCAAGCTCACAATACGTTGCATGTGTAGTACAAAACTCATGAGATTCTAAAGAAGGCCTCATTCTTAATCAGTTATAAAAATGCCATTGTTTCAGTTTTGCTTGCGAGTTATGATAATTTTTGTAAACATGTCCTTGGTTTTGTTTAGTGTATTCATTTTTGTCAGACAAATCTTCATTGTCTTCTGATTGTCTTCTTTATTTACTAGCATGTATTAATTGGCTGACAAATAAAGAAGCATTTAGACAATTGGAAGACAATGAAGATAATTTTAAATGCATCTAACACAAAATTTTTTTACAAAATTGAACCAATGGCATGTTTACAACAAAGAAATAGAGTGATAATAATATGCTGAAAATTGTATTTTGTTTAATACATGCCAAAGGACCAGTCCCAACAATTCTTAAACATACTTTATTTGATATGATGAATTCTTAAATAATTAAGGTTGGAGTAGACATAGTTATCACACAGGTTTTTGTGTGGTACAAAGAAGATTTGGCTGATTAAGAGTGACGCCTTCTTTAGAATCTCATGAGTGTTGTGCTACACATGCAACATATTGTGAGTTTGAAGAGAGTCTGTTCCATGTGTGATTATTAAGTAATGGGAAAGTTATGATGATTTAATTATAGAACTACTGGCCCCTTAAAATGTTCAAAAAAAATTCTCAAAAGATGCACTCTCATGGAATATGATGACTTTGGGTTATGCACAAAATGGATCTATCTTCTATCACTATGCTCTTATCCTATGTCAAAATGGGATATTTATGACACCGTATAGATATCCATCAAGGCATAAATATAATTCAACTTTTCTCAAATGTTGCAGTTGCAAGTAATGAATTTTAAATTTTATTTTCTTATTCATAGAAACTTGCAATATAGTTGCTTTTAATGTAGACAATTTAGATAGTGTATTTGCCTATAGTGTTCCTTAGTCTTGATTGAGGATGATAGACACATGGTCACTAAACCGGACTTGCATAGTGCAGTTAGATTAAAGGGGTGATTATTTTGGTAGTGAAGATGAGAAAAAAAACACAATTCATTAGTTAAATGTTTTGTATATAAATTTTGTACTACTTTTGTAGGTAGTTTTAGCTCATTGTTTTGTAATGTAATTTTTCAATTTCATGTATTTTATCTCCTATTTATTAGGTGCATGAGATGAAGGTTGAATGTAAGAGTCTTATAATGTTGAGTTTCCTTTGGATCTCAAGTTTCTAATACTCCTATGATGATCTTTCTCAACAAGTGTTTTATTCTATTGTTGTTTTTTGAATAACATATTGGGGAAATACAAAACTGTGTACTTCTTTAGGACAGTGAACACAAAATTGAAGCATCAAACAAGACTTGATCAAGTTACAGGTGGAACATGCACTCAAATAACAAGTAATGTAGAATAACAAAATAAGTAATTTGTCGTGTCTATATTTTGTTATTTTTTGAGATTACATCCATGTTCTATATTCACAAAATGGTTCAAAGTTGAAATTTACAATTTGATAAAAGTATTGATAGGTGTTGTTCCCTGCACCCTCAATCAACAACTTTCCTCCATTTGTGGTCTCAAGTTGCCTCCATTTGTTGTTCCCTACACCCTCAAAAAGTGTTAGATAGGCATATTTGTCATTTTAAGATCAAAGATAAAGGCCCCCTTTTTATGTGCACACACACACACAACATATACAACCTTCACCATGCATATTTGCCTAAGCACTACTGGGACCTTATAGCCTGCAACAAATGTATTATTGTGAAAATTATCACAAGTCCATTTGTTGTCGGGTCTAGCTCCTAATAGTGCTTGGTCAAATTTGATGCACTGCAGGGATAATATTTTGTGTATAATATATATGATATTTTATTTTGATTTACAACCTACTATATTATTTGAATATTTTTCTTTCTTGCCACAATAGGAAAGAGTTTGGGGTGGAAGACTACAATAACAGAAGTGTTTGAGTTTGGTATACTATAATACAACATCATTTCATAACTAAATTTTCAATATCTATATATAATTAGGTTATAGATAATCTAATTGAGGAAGGATCATGTCAGACAATCCAAGTGGAGAAGGTAATGCAGATACAATCAATAGATTGTAGTCTAACTTGAAAAGAAAAGGCGATGGAAAATATTATTGTCCCTGCAATATTTGTAAGGTCTTAAATACTAGAAGATTGCTAATCAAAATAGCTAAGAGACATTGTAGGGATAATGGTCACATTGAAGGAGGGTTTGATTATCATGAATTGGTAAGTTTTTCATTATATTTATTTAACAATTAATATATATATGAAATACACTTGATGATAAGATCATTATCATGGTTTATTTGTGCTCATCATTTTTATATAGGTCAACCTCCCTAGAGGAGTATGTGATATGGACCATGGAGGTGTGAATATGGAGAATGTGGCTTTGGAAGTAGAGGATCATGGAGGTGTGAATATTGAAATTGAAGATTATGATCCCATGGAAGATGATGATGATGTGCCAGATGATGGTACTAATACATTGATCCATGACACATTTGGTATTGGTGCAACTGATGATGATGATCAGGATGATGTTGATGCCATCCATGATATACCTCTACTTGAGAAGGCATCCATGACCCTTTACTAAGGCTCCCAAATAACTCTTCTCTTTGTTGTATTGTTGTTGTTGAACTTGAAGGTTATGAATGGTTTATCCAACACAACAATGTCACGTATGCTAAGGTTTCTCATATATGTCATTATAGTAATTAAAGGGTGAAACATGTACCATAAATATTGTTAATATTAACAACTTATATTTTTTTCTATAGATTGATATGTGAGTTTTTGTTACCACCATCGAATATTCTCCCTCGCTCATACCGAGAATTATGTGCCACTATGAAAGATATTGGACTAGAGTATCAAGCAATAGATGTTTGTCCCAATGATCACATTATTTATCATAAAGAACATGAATTCTCAATAGAATTCCCTAAATTTCATATGAGTAGATATCAAACAGATCAAATAAAAAAAAGGTCACTCACAAGGTTCTTCGTTACATCCCCATTATACCATGTTTGCAAAGATTATTCAGGTGTAGTAGCTTGGAACAATTTATGGATTACCATGCACACAATAGGAGTCGAGATGACATTAATCGAATGCCTGTAGATGGTTCTATATTTAAGGACATAGAGGAAAAGTGGCCACACTTTATCAAAGAACCTTGAAATCTCAAGCTTTCAGTGGCAGCAGACGGTGTCAATCCATTTGGAGAGCTAAGATCTATTTACTCTGTTTGGCCTATTTTTTGTCATCAACAATAACATTCCTCCATGAATGTCAATAAAGAGGGAGCACATTATGTTGGTAATGATTGTTCTAGGTATTTGATCATTTACTAGTTATCTACATGTAATTATAAATCTTACAGTAAAATAGTCACAATAATTATGTAATGTTGTTGTTCATTCAACTAGGTAAATACCAAGTTAAAGATATGAATGTATATATTGAGCCTCTTATCGATGATTTGGTGGAGTTATGGAATGGTGTCACTATGTATGACATCTCTAGACCAATAGGAGACAATTTCAATTCCATGCAATGGTTGTATAGACAATACATGATGCCCCAGGGATAACACATTTTTTTGGTATGTTATGGTGAATTCAAGTTGCACATGATAATTCTAAATATAAAAATTAACATATTTAATTCAATTGTATCATTATCTTGTAGGTCTTCAAACAAAGCAAAAATTTGCATGTACAGTTTGTGGTCCAAAGATGAAATATCATAATTCAAAAATTTTAGGAAAGTAGGTGTTTGATGAGCATAGACACATTCTCCACAAAAATCATAACTATCAAATTATCGAAAAACATCTTTTCAATGGGAAAGAAGAGACTACATCTAAGCCACAGAGAATGACACCTCACCTATGGAAGTTGGAATATAATAGAATTAATCATCAAGGTACTATCATTCTACCTAATGGTTTATGTTTGGAATTTGTATATTTATATTGTGTTTTGTTTTCTAATTATGTGATCGATGATCGTGAATGTCATCAAGGAAATACTATTGAGTACCTTCCAAAGGGACTAAAAAGTTATCCCAGATAATTTAGTAGGTTTCCCTACTACCAGCAGCTACAAATTGTGCATTTGTTTGATATTGTGCATATTGGAAAGAATGTAATGAAGACATTGTAGAAGATATTGGATGGAAGGCATGACAAAAAAAAAATTGTCAAAATTTGTAGCGACATTCATGAATCCAATCATGCAATGAAAATTTTCATTGAATCAAATAGAAATGGAGAATGGATTAATATAAGTGCCCTTTCTTGGTTATTAACAAAGTAGCAAAGTGATTCCATAAAAGAAGTCATACGAAAAATTTGATTTCCCATAGGATTTACTGCAAACATAAGCAGTACCATATCAAAAAAAAGTGAATTTGGGCGAGGGTTGAAAACACATGATTGGCATACCTTCATCAAGGTAAGTCATGTTCTTTTGTATTTACAATATATTTGTAAACTACATTTACTTCTCATTGTATTATATGAGAAAATAATGACATGATTATTTTTATAATTGTTGCAGTATGTACTACGCCTATCTCTCCCAAAGAACTTCGACAATAACATCAAGAAAGTGATATATGATCTTGGAAAATACATGAGGTAAGAAATGATATATGTTCAATTTGTTGTATATGTTGTAAAGTCCCATGTTTATATATTTTTATGTCTTGAATGTCTTGTAGGTGGTTGTCATCTAAAAAAATCCATAAAGCATATTAAAATACTAAAAGAGAAGAATTCCTCATCTAATTTGTGAAATGAAAAAGTGTCTACCTTCAACCTTTTCCAATGCACAAGAACACTACCTCATACACCAAGTTGAGGAGATTGAAATGCGTGGACCCATACACACTCGGTCAATGTGGGATCTCAACACCATTAGAAAATTTGAAGGGGAGTACTTGGTGGGGAAAGGTAGAATGAGGAAAGTGAGAGGTAATAAACATGGAAAGTTGTGTCTTCATTGGTTAATGAAGCTCATCGTAATGGAGATCCAAATGTTACACAAAAGGAAATAGATTTAGAACATGGTTTAAAAGATTTCCAAGTATGTATAAATTTTTTAATCACTCGTACATTTACGAACTCTCGATGCATTAATTTATACATGTTTCACATATTTTTGCAGTTCAAACACCACAAGGCTATGTTTTTCAATGGTCATAAATTTTACATCAAAAAGTTGGATGACACAAAGAAAACTTGTGATTCTAGGATAAGAGAAGTCTTTCAGGTGACTACTATTTCATCTAGAAATGACTTACATCCTCAAGAGTCTGAAAATCGATACTATGGCATTTTGGATGATATACTTGAGTGTAACTTTAATTCCTTCAGATTAGTTCTTTTTGTTGTCAGATGGTATAGGCTATGACTTAATCAAAATGATCATGATAGAACTGTTATTGAACATGACAATGGATTTCCAATGATTAATACAAGGTGGTTTGAGTCAGTTGGGGATGAGCCCAATGTTCTTCCAAGCCAATGTGAGCAGGTAATTTACTCAGAGGTTCCACATAAATTGGGTTGGTCATTTGTTGTTAAACATGATCCAAGAGGAAGGCCGATGAGGTATAATGCGATGGAAGAAGAAGATTGTGAATAACTAGAAGATGATATAGATGATGATCATGAACAATAGTTAGTCAATGATGTTTTTGATGTAACTTTTCTTGAAGAAGAAGAAGAAGAAGAAGAAGAAGATGATGATGATGATGATGATGATGATGATGATGATGTTGATGCCAATGACGATGATGACAATGATGGTGGTGGTGATGATGTTGACAACAATGATGATTATGGTGATGAGTTGGATGAAGAAGAAGATGAATGACATGAATGAAATGTACAGTTACGTGATCAATGCTTAATCTATTTACTATTGATTTCTTCATAGAAATGTGTAGTTATGCGATCAATGCATAATCTAATTAATTCATGATGTACCTTTTAATATTTTTAATTCTTATGGGATGCTTATGGTTTTTAATGTACTTACTATGTGGTTTTGAGTATATGTATAATGAATTTTTTAGCTAACATTAGATAATTAAATTACATATGTAGGTACCCAGACCCCTTTCACGAGCAGCCCACACAGTCTCATAGATCGACAGGTATAAGTCAATACACCCTATAGAGATTAATGTATTTCACAATTTGCAAAATATCTCACATTACTTTCTATCTCTCTCATTTGATGGAGTACAGGTAGCAGCAAATAGGTATTTGTCAGATGTTTCTTCATCGAGCGAAGAAAGTGAGTCATGTAGTATGTCTGAATTAGGAAGATCAACTAGAGGTCAAAAGACTAGAAGGAAATTCAATAAATGCATGAAGTTTTTCCTTGCTCAAGGGGGGTCATGTCCTTATGATGATGAGAGAAAAGGCGACATCGAGGTACCCTCTAGGTACCAAAATCTATAGAAATAATGGGTCCCCAAGGAACTTCCTCCAATAAACACTGATTTTAGTGTTAAAGGCAAGATATATCATATTGCACCATCATCAATACATGGTTTGGGCCTATTTTTCATGGATGGCATAAAGGTCTCTTACAAAAAAGTTGTTGAATTGATGGAGTATGTTGGACCTTGTTACGATTACAAAAGTTGGATGCACATTGTTCAATATAAAAAAAGTATGCGTAGGTATGCACTCTCGACAAATTATATTCAACAAAAAGACAATGAGAAACATAAAAGAGTGGCTATATACATTGATGGAAGGCCAAAAGCATCAGGGAATATTGTAGGTTTTATAAATAGCACGTGACTTCTATCAACTATTAAGAAACCCAATTGCATATTTGAGGCACGCGAGGGAAATCATGTATTTGTATGTGCGATAAAATCAATAAGTGTAGGGGAAGAGCTTCTAATTGATTACAATTTGAATCACATAGATACAAATGATGTCACTATCATTGGGGTGTAGGTACATACTAAGTACCATTAAATAATTAAGTTTTTTTGCCAGCCACATTTAGAGAGTCTCCTCACCATCCACCTCATCTCCATCATCATCTTCTAATGAAATTTATTAATGTAGTCATTTCTAATTATGGGTTAACTTTAAATAATAACACAGGGCCACAATATGGAGCAACCACATAGAGGGGACAATGATGATCATGCATGCACTTCTTCTCAACAGGTAAACCTCTTTGTTATTGTACTAAAAATTAGATAGAAGCAAAATGTTAAATAATTTTTTTTATTATATTCTTTTCATCACTATTTCAAATTATTTCTAATAGTGTTAGTAATATTGTTGTCATAGATAGGTGGTCAGCAGAGAAAGGGAAAGGAACCCGTAGTCCCTGAAGAGGATTCCTTTGACAAGGATCTAGCTATTGATTACGCTACTTGTGATGACCCGGCCTCTGCAATTAAAAAATGCCTCCACAAAATTGGAAAAATAGTGGCTGAATTGGCATCTATATTCCCTCCAACTCTTGAGTCACAAAAGAGGGCAACTAAACTAATGCACCAATCTCAAAATTACAAAATAAGTATTAATGTAATTTTTAATTATAACAAAAGTTCAATAATAGTTTTTATGTTATACTAGTCTTTTCTGTCATTAAAAAATAAGTGGATGTGTTGCTTTTACAGCTTTTATTGCATAATTTTTATCCTCATGGTCATCATGAGGGTACTGCAGCTGCTTCAGGTAGATCGCATGTTGGACTATATATGTTTTATTCTCTCTAACAATATTGTCCATGCTAATCACTGCTTTTATCATGCTCTAACAATCTTATTCTTCAGCACGTGTCAATGATCATTTAATATCGCTACCTCATACAATGGTAGGCTCAGATGCACTACGTCTTGCAATGTTGGCAACACATAGCATGGCCACATATGTGATGATACCACCTACTCGTACATATATTTTATTTTCTCTATCATTATATATATGTTTATTTCCCTTGAAGTGTTCTTTCTTAGGGCCATTTCGTAATGGATTCAATTTATGCAACAAGCGATGCATCACTTGATGGTGATTTTCTTGAATGTACTAGTATTCCTAGTATGGGAATGGTGAAGGATTGCATATTCCTTGTGAGTGACAAAGAAGGAGTTCCCTTGAAAATAGAAAAACTTTCGAGTACTTTAAAGATTGGACTTTTCTTTTGGGTATGTGCAAGATCATGAGGGGCCAAAAAGTGGCGATGTGAAAAATATTCACTTTTCACTTGTCCAAAAGTGAATTAAAATGCTTGTTAACTTTTTAGAAGGCTTGGGTGTCAGTACACCTGGGAAAACTTGACACCAAAGCACAGGCCTAATCATGTACCTAATACAATATCGGGTACCCGATAACTGTGGTAGAAATCTGAAACCTGTGGGCCCTTTTCTTCATTTCTTTCCTTGTTTTTTCTTATTCAAACAGCTTGATATATCATATACCTAATTCATTTCTGAATACCTGATTTTGCAAATAACAAATTTGACTCTGGCAAGTAATTATTTGTATATTTTTATTATTTTATTTCATTTTAATGCTAAATGTAGCTTTTTTTTTTTAAATAGGGTTTTGCGATAAGGTGTACTGGGACCCCTAGGGAGTCCCCATGACCCCTTTTGACACATTGGAATGCTCAAGTGTGTCTTAAGGGGTCCTAGCACCCCTTTGAACACACTTGAATGTTCCAATGTGTCAAAAAGGGTCATGGGGACTTCCTAGGGGTCCTAATGTGTGATAAGGTGTCATAGGACCCATAGGGAGTCCCCATGACCCCTTTTGACACATTGGAACACTCAAGTGTGTCCTAAGGGGTTCTAGGACCCCTTAGGACACACTTGAGCATTGTAATGTGTCAAAAGTGGTCATGGGGACTCCCTACAAGTCCTAACATGTGATAAGGTATAATAGGACCCATTGGGACTACCCATGACCCCTTTTGACACATTAGAATGCTTAAGTGTGTCTTAAGGGTCCTAGGACCCCTTAAGACACACTTGAGCATTCCAATATGTCATGGGGACTTCCTAGGGGTCCTAACACATGATAAGTCCTACTAGGACCCCTAGGAAGTCCCCATGACCCCTTTTGAGACATTGGAAGGCTCAAGTGTGTCTTAAGGGATCCTAGGACCCCTTAAGACACACTTGAGCCTTCCAATGTCTCAAAAGGGGTCATGGGGACTTCCTAAGGGTCCTAACACATGATAAGGCATACTAGGACCCCTAGAGAGTCCCCATGACCTCTTTTGACACATAATAATGCTCAAGTGTGTCTGAAGGGGTCCTAGGACCCCTTAAGACACACTTGAGTGTTTCAATGCATCAAAAGAGGTCATGGGGACTTTCTAGGGGTCCTAACATGTGATAAGGCATACTAGGAGCCCTAGGGAGTCCCCATGACCCCTGTTGACACATTGGAATGCTCAAGTGTGTCTTAAGGGGTCTTAGGACCCCTTCAGACACACTTGAATGTTCCAATGTATCAAAAGGGGTCATGGGGACTTTGTAGGGGTCCTAACGTGTGATAAGGCATACTAGGACCCCTAGGGAGTCCCCATGACCCCTTTTGACATATTGGAATGCTCAAGTGTGTCTTAAAGGGTCCTAAGACCCCTTAGGACACATTGGAATGCTCAAGTGTGTCTTAAGGGGTCCTAGGACCCCTTACAACACACTTGAGCATTCTAATGTGTCAAAAGGGGTCATGGGGACTTCCTAGGAGTCCTAACACATGATAAAGTGTACTTAGACCTCTAGGGAGTCCCCATGACCCCTTTTGACACATTATTGTAATACCCCAAAAATGGGCTATAGGTTCATTAATCTTCTATATCAACATATCGAACAAAATCGACATCAAAGTCCTAACCTAAGGCACATCTAAACATCATCAAATCCTAATTGATTATCATAAATTCTGCATCAAGGGAATATTCCTAGTAATATTCCTATTTATCATAATTATCTTTAATTTAATGATTATTTGGTGATAAATCCAATCTATCCTAAAGTTTGATTAATTGAATATTCTTAATATTTAATTAATTAGATTTAATTCTGTGACTTAATTATTTAATTGAATTTAATTATATTTATTCCTAAGTATTATTATTAAAATTTGACAATAAATCAAGATTGCTATCATTAATTGAATAAATTCTTATTTAATTAATTAAAGCAAGTTGTCATATTTGATGATATTATTTTTGAATAAAAGTTTGAAAAATGATTGATTAACCCATAAATCAATTGTTTTATTTTTTCAAAATCAGTTAAGTTGGAAATAAATCACTTTATTATTAAATTAATTCATAAATAAATCACGCACAATCACAAAAGCAGACAACTATCAATTATCAATTAAAGCTAAACTCTATTTTGAGTTAAACTTTGCTTTTGCATGTTTTTGTGAGTTAATTATTCTTTATAATCAGATAACTCAAAAATCAAGTTGAGTTTATCTGAGTGATTTATGGCTTTCTTACATACACCTCCAAATCCCTAGATTTCTATAAATTAAGGCTTTAGCTCTTCACAAATCATCTCATATTTTTGCATAATCACATTGTCGAGTTAGAGACTGAAGAATCATCTTTGTGAATCCAAGCTATTGTGAGATCAATTTGGTTTTTACATTCATTTAGATTCATTTTCATATCATTTTTTAGATCATTTAGCATATCATAGATCAATTTTCATATTAGCATAGATTCATATCAAGTTTTCATTCTTATTGCATAGAAAACCAAAAAAATAGATTAATTGCATTCATATTTTATATCAGTTTTGCATTCAAATCCTTCATTTAGGTGTCATCAAGGTCACTGATCTTGATAACAATCGAAAAACATCAAACTCACACCTATTAGAAGGTATTAAATCACCTGGTTAGTTTAGCTTTCAATTATTGCATGATTTCATTTTTGCTAACCTCTAATGTTTTACTGAAGTGTTGTGTCTATAGATCAGGTACAAAATTCACACACACATTTCTGGCACCCACCGTGGGGCTCTGAAACGGGTTTCCAATTCAATTCTATCAATTTCTATCTTTTTCTCCTTGGTTTCTATGCAAAACTATGATTTTTATTTTTTTGTCTGTTCAATCTTTGTACGAGTTTCTGACAAAATTTGTTTCACACTGTACCCACTATCGTACGATAGTCTATCAGATCAAGAATCATGCCAATCTGTACACACTATCGTCTGGTAGTTCAACTGTCATTTCATCATACACCTAGTGTCGTACAAGTTGCTACACTATCATCTGGGAGCATACCCGCTATCATATGAGTTTTGAACTATTGTCTAGTAACAGACCCACTGTCGTATGAGTTTCAGCATCAGGTTTCAACTATCATTTCATTTTTCAGGGCAACTTGTCATATTTGGTTTTTAGATTTTGACTAACAACTAATCTTAACAATTGAAATTCTCTATTTTTGATTGACTTCTACTAGTTTTGATTGGAAAAAGTGCAAGAATTGCTTAAAATAGGTAAACATCTACTAAGAGCATTGTGAGGATCCCAGGTATTCTCCTTAATCTGATAACACTTCAATTTGGATCCTTAAAATGAATCTCTCATGTGTTTAGCTTGAGTGTTTCTTTGCATACTTTTTCTATGAATTTGCATAATTGAATACTAGGTTGTAACACCTTAGGTATTTATTGGCAGTCTTAGAATACTTTTGATTGATCTAGATTGCTATCTTGGGTTATTGGACTCACTCATCTACCGACCCCTCATTCCACACTATGGTTGCAAGGTCAGCACCACATTAAAGGGGAGGGGTCTACAAGAAAGAAGCGTTAAGTGTTCCACCTAGCAACCCTTTTGTGCTTTCTAGAACTCATTAGTATTCTAGGGTGTGGACTCGCTTCTAGTTTGTGTGAGGGGTTAATTGCTCCACTTTGTGGACTCACCTTATATTTTCTTTAAGCATTAAGTGTACCACTTGGTGCTTCTGAATGCTTTTGGATAGATTTTCTTTTTGGAATATATCTGTACTCACATAGTAATTAGGCCCCATGAACACTATTTGTGGATCTTAAGAGAGTGGGTTCCCAGTGAAACCCTTCTCAACAAGGGATCCCTTGTAGGTGGGGAGGATACTTTGAGAGTCTCACATTCTACTAGATCGGTGGGTCTTCAACTTTTGATTGATACATTCTCTCTTTGGAGAGGTTGATAGATCACGAGGAGTTGACATCATAGATCTTTGTGAGACAATCTTAGTCTTAGCGTGTCAAATTTATATGCCTACTTTGTTCGGGTTAAAAGTGAAAAGGTGTCAAACCCTTGGATCTGGAGCCAAGTCCCCTTGTGGTATACTATTGTGAGTCACCTTTAGAGAGGGTTAACCATAGTGGACAATCCCTTCACAGGGAAAACTGTGTTGATGGAACCTCAAGCGGTAATAGCCATTTTCATCGTGGTAGTGACAGCCGCTATATAAATGTCCTTGTGGAAGAAATTTTCATGGGTGTGGTTCATTGTTGGGTTGTCAGATCTCCCTAGTAGCTCTTGATTGATTAAATTCTCGAACTGTGTCAAAACCCTGGTGCATCAGGATTGGAGTTCACCACTTTGGATCATAAAAGTTGCAGAGTCAAACCATTACTAAAAACCCTAGCGAGGCCAAATTTTCATTTTCTAGGGTATATGTGTGTTATTGCAAAACATTTTTGGAACATACACAATTAGCACTTCTGAGGATTAGAATGAATAAGTCACTTGATTATTCATGCGCAAGGTTGCTTTTTCCTTTGTTCATTGTTTTCAAACATGCTTGAAATCACTTGCTTGCTATTTTGCATGCTTGTTTATCTATCTAGTTATTGAAAACAAATGAATCTGTTACAATCCTCCAATCTGGACATTGAAATTTGCAAAATCTGAAGTAAAATCCTTTTCTGGAGTCAAAAGTCATCTCAGGAGGTCAGAAAGTCATACAAGTTTCTATCAAGTGTCGTTTCATTACTGCCCATCTGTCGTATGATTAAGTACCCAGTGTCGTATGAGTTTTCATGCTAGCAAACTTCAAAAAGTCAAAATCCTGCTTGCAACTATCGTATGAGATTTTCAACTGTCATTTCATTACTGACCCACTATTGTATGAGTTTTCAACTATCATTTCATTGCCTACCCACTATCATACGAGTGTGTAGAGTGTCATTTGGAAAATTTTGAAAAGTTGTTAGAAAATTGTCAGAATTACCAGATACTTAGCTTTTTCAGCCTAATTCCAAAATCTGTCGAATGAATCACTGTGTCAAGAATAGAGCAGTAGCTATTGAGAATCCAATCATTTTCCTAAAGTGGCCTTTTGAATCTGAATCAGCCTTCTATTTAATCAATTTGAGTCTTCTTTATCATGTGTCAAAACCTTGTCATAACTATCAAATCAGTCAATCTTCAATCAATCTTCAATCTGACTAAGTTTGCGATATCTGTCTGATATATTTTGGGCAATCTACCCATACATCCAAGGCACAGTATCCCTCATCTAATTCAAATATTCAAATCAATCAAACTTTGACAAGGTTGCATCATCTGATCATCTTGGTTCAATTCATTCTTCATTCATCTAGATCTTATTCTTGGTTTCACTCAAAGTTAATGGTGGAAACTAGAGCTTCCTCACACAAGAAATTTGGAGAAGCACCTCATACCTTTCCTTTGACTACTACCCATGGCCCAACTCTTGAGCAACTCTACAATTTTGGTCTTTACGAAGAAGACAGTCTTGGCAACTTTTGATTGAAATCTACTTACATACCTCCTCCCTCAACTCACGGAGGTACCCAACAAACCCCACATCAATCTATTCCCAGGAGTCCACAAAATCCTACCATGTCTCAAGCATGGACAAGCTTTGGCTCTCAAAGACCTCAATCTCAACATGGTGCAGATTAGGAACCCACACCTGAAGAAATTTCTCAATATCAAAATGATGATAACTTCAAATGAATGATGAAGCATTTCTTGAAAAAAGATAGAGACGCATACTTTTTACAATTAGCTCATCAAGGAGCTAAACTTCCTCCCAACTTTAATGTTGAAGATATCATTACGCATGAGGAAGAAACTCTAATAATGGCCACAATGAAATAGATACATGCTTTACAAGTCAAACTGAATCAACTCGAAAAAAAGAAGGAACCCAAAGAGTTCTCCATGGAGGCTCTATGTCCTTTTCCATTTGACAAAGACTTGTACATGCCACCATTTCCAAAAAGAGTGGAGATGCCAAAGTATGATAAGTATGATGGACACTCAGATCCATTTCCAAAAAGAGTGGAGATGCCGAAGTATGATAAGTATGATGGACACTCAGATCCTCAAGATCATGTCAGAGAATTTTGTACACAATCCATAGAGTTCATGCATGAACCGACCTATCTGATGCACCTCTTTCCTAGATCTATGGGCAGAGCATCCATCCATTGGTTCTCTAGATTTCCTTCTACTATCAAAAATTTTGAGGATTTGATCAAATTGTTTTATCAGTAATACTCCTACAATATTCAACATCCAATCACCATGATTGATATTTATTATCTCAAGCAATATCCAAGGGAACCATTCCTAACATTTCTAAAGAGATGGAGGAAGAATTTCTCTCTATATGCCAAACCTATTCTAGAAATAGAAAAACTGGAAATCTTCATCAATAACCTTGTTCCAGAAATAAATTATCATCTACAAATGCAAGATCATACATCTTTTGATAAGATGGTGGATAATGCTATCAAAATCAAAAAGGTGTTTGTGAAAAAAGGAGAAATCACACTTCAAAAAGACAAGTACGAATGAGGATCCAGTTCTAAAGACAAGAACAAAAATTGGAACAAGAACAAAGGCATCATCATAGATGAAATTGCTGACACTATCCGTGCCCCATCAAAGGCACTAGCCTACAATCTAACTCTTGGTTCCCAAGCCATTAAAGCTTCGGAACAAAAGTCTTTTGAACCATCTCAAAAGAAGCTAGAATACAAAATATGGGATAATAAATGAAAGTTCACTCCTCTTGGAGAATCTTTGGAATCCACTATGATAAATCTACTAGTTGATAACATCATCTCTTTGCCTGAGATTTGACAAAATGATCAGGACCCTAAATCAAAATGGTGGAGAGAAAATGAATTCTATGATTTCCATCGAGGTAAAGGTCACAAAATGAATAACTGCTTCTAGTTGAAACACACCATTCAAGATCTGATCGATAGTGGGGACATCATGATTGACAATCCTAAGAGAAATAATAATCATACAGCATTCACAGAACCATTTTTGAAACATGGTCAAGAAGTTTCAACTTCTCAGCCTAATATGGGGGCAAAAGTCAACTATGCCTACCTTGGAGATAATGTTGTCATCAATATGGTTGACCATGTCTCTCTGAAAGTTGTAATGTCATCACAATTGTAAGAAGAGATAGACACAATCAATTTACCAATGTGGTTACTCGATCACAAGCCCAGGCACATCTGAAAGGACAAATCCCAGATTCATCAAATGTCCCTAAGGTGCCCTTCAATCTTTCATCTGCTTCTAAATAGAAGGCTACTTCCAAATCTTCCAATCCAAAGGATACAAGGCCTACATCTTATAGCATTGTTCAAAAACTCTAGCACACTAATGCAAAAATCTCTATGTTTGAGTTGCTTCGAATATGTCCAGCTCATAGAGCTATTCTAGACAAATCTTTGCTTGAATCCAATGTTCCTGATGACCTTGATTTAGATAGGTTCCAAACTATGGTTGGACATCTTACATCTCCACAATATATCTCCTTTTCAAAGGAAGATGACAACTCCTTGAGTCACCCACATAATCAGCCTTTGCATATAGAAGTCTTGATCCAAAACGGTAGAGTCAAACGTGTGTTGATAGATGGAGGCACTGGCCTAAACATTTGTTCTTACAACTTGATCACACAATTGGGATTTTCAGAATTAGCTATTGATCCTCAAAAGAAGATCACCATAAAAGCCTATGATGAACAAGAAAGATCTTCTAAAGGCACCATTGTCTTACCTATTAGAGTAGGTCCAGTTATCAAAGATACCATTTGTCAAGTGCTTGATCTATCTTTAGCCTACAACATTCTTCTAGGGAAACCATGGATACATGAAATGCAAGATATTCTTTCTACATAACATCAATGTTTGAAGTTTCCTTATGAAGGAGTAGAGGTTACTATCCCCGCAGATCTAAATACAACTTGCAACACCTTAAAGGAAAGTGTAGATAAGCTTGTACCTAATAATAGAGAATATTTCATTGAACCAACTAAAGAAGCCTCCACATCTAAAATGGAAGCTCTTGCAAAAGAGGTTAATATCAATGAAAAAAGTATGGGAGAATATACTATGGAGCCAGTCTTATCTTTGACATCTCTCCCTATCTCACCTAAGTCTTATGGACAATCTTTGAAACAGTCCAAGCCCAAACCTAAGGAACCTCTTGAAGCATATCAAAATAATTTTGTAGCAAAACAAGTATCCAAGCAAGAGTTTGAAGAGGATGAAGCTGTGCTATCATGGCTATACAAAGATGAACCTGAATCTCAAGTTGTTCAAACTAATGACTCTACAGTATCTAAACTCCCTTCTAAGTCATATGGTCTAGGAGATAAATTAATAGCTACTTGATGCGATATTCAGGTAAAGGACCTCTAGGAATCAGAGGAAAAGGTCTTGTGGCACCTCTCCCACATACTGGTAGAGAAAATAAAGATAAAGTTGGCTTAGGCTTTAAGAAGAAACCCTATCACCTCAAAGGTGATTGTTCCCATGTCATAGAGTAGATCACACAGGAGAACCTCTTCTTAAAAAAGAAGAAATAGAACTATCAGATAGTGATTCAAACAGCTCAGAACTCATCCCCTATGAAAAATTGCCTAAGGAGATCAAAGACCTTCTTGATGATAAAGATGATCCAATCAAAATAATTAATGTAGTAGAAACACAAGTGTATGCACCCTAAAATGGTCACCTAGACTTTGGGCCCCATTTCTCAATTTATCAAATCTCTGAATCAATATTTTTAAAAATCAACATTTTATCAATTATATCAATTTCCTTGATCAAATCCTATTTTATCATTTTCAATTATTTGCCTTGGGCTAACCATTTTACCCTAAAGTCTTTATTTATTTAAAAGGAATATTTCCTCCCCTTTTAATAAATAAAAAAGCCCCCACCTTTTCCTCTTATCCTAAGTTGCACAAATAAAGCATTATTCTTATTTTATAAAAAGATAAAAGTACTTTTTATCTTATATGGACACAAAAGTCAACTCTTATTTTCTCATTGGAGGATATTTGTGCACAAGGATCAAGCTTCTATTTTTCTCCATCATTGATTAAGTCTTTCACCTCTTAATCTCCATGGTCCATTCCTTTTCATTTCCTATAAAAGGAGAGCTATCTTCCTCATTTTCATATGCATTTTTTAATACTAATGTTATGCTGCAGGTTTTCTAGGTTATTTGGAGCTCTTTGAAGACATTGTTGTTGCATCTCATTTAGTTTTCTTTCATAGTTTCATAATCATGACATTCTTAGTATAGATTTCCTTTATGCAATAAATTAATCTCACATAGCTTAATTAGGAGGGATTGTAAGACTTGTACTTTCCTTTCATAGTCTAGTTTGCATTTTCCTTTCATAGATTTAATTTCCTTTCAAGCATTGCATTGTTATCATTTAGATTATCTTGCATCTTCATTCTTAGATTAATTTGCATTGCATTGCATTTTCATAGTGATTCTTGGATATATTGGCACTTGCCCTTGTCTTCAGCCTTGAATCTCTCATTGTGTGGTTGACTAGCAAGGTCATTAGCTTCATAGCTCTAGCTGAGAGCAACTCTACATCTTGCAACTCCATACATAGAGAGCTATGGATCAATTTTTGAGGCATCATTCTTGAGTTTTCTTGATTTTAAGGATCCATAGAAGTGCACTACTTTTGTGTGTACATTTTTGGCACCCACCGTAAGCATCTCATTTTTGCTCCTTGACCCTATTAATGTTTTTCACCTAAATAAGTTCTATCCTTGATGCCTATTTCTATCTGGGACCATCCTTTGTCCATACTTTATGATCCTGAAAAAATACCAAAAAAAAGAATTCATATATGATGCTGAAAAAATCCTAAAAAGAATAAAAACTCCTAAAAAAATACAAAAAAATTCAAAAATTCAAAAAAAAATAGAAAAAGTGCCTTGGTGGAAACCTGGAAACAAGCGCCTTGGTAGCAAAAACACAAAAAAATGAAAAAAGAGAAAAATCAAAAAATCTCCAAGAGGTGAAAACTTAGAAACAGATGCTACTTGAGGCCTTTGCACCCCTGTCTTTTAGCATGCATCCTCGACACTGAACCTTTCTCCATCATGTCTTGACCTTATTTGACTTGGTCTAGAATTGGTCCTTGTCTTTGTCTAGGGGGCATAACTATTAGCATAGGTCTTTTTAGGTTGCTTTTGTCTCTTGGGGGCATTTCACAACAGGTGTTTTTCAACACCACCCCAACTGTGTTTTTCAACACTACCCTAGCATCAAGTGTTTCTCAACACTTATCAGATGTCTTACCCCGCAATCTTGTATGATATGATATTTTCCACTGGCAAATGCGCTACTCAAAGTTTGACTCTATGACCAAGACACATGCACTTAAACAATCAACTCACTGAGATATGTTGGCTTTATTTTTTCTTTGTGTGCTATCTATGAGGGTTTCTTTAATGAGTGTTCTCTCCCTATGATATTTTTCAATGATGCATAGCTAGAAGACTGAGGGTATGAGGACATGTTTTATTGCTTTTTCTGCTTGTGGGTATATTTTGTTGGTCCTAATTATCATTAGCATTTATGATGGTATTACTTGACATTGAGGACCTACTAGATATTATCCTTGACTGTTATGTGAGTGCATGCTTCTAGTTATCCTGACTTTCATGTGTCTTGATACAAGCATAATCTGACCATATTAAACTTAGGTAATCTCACTGCACTAGTCATCTTGACCTACATGTCTTTGATGCCTAGGTGGGACTTCCACATTTTTATCTGATATAGATTATATTCATATTCACATAGTTATACTAGTGTACATTGTATGATCTTATGACACTACGAATAATGCTCAATGATGATAATTAGATGTCTATAAGTGTTGTGACCTTGCAAGTCAACCACTTTTCATAGTAGCTTGCATCTTAGGTTCATCTTAGTTTAGTTTTGCATCTTGCACATGGAGAGAGCTCTCCTTTTCATCTTTCATGGACCTATTAGTCAACTACACTCATTTCCTTTCTTTTCTTTTCTCAATCATGTCTTTCACTCTTTGTCTTTTTCATCACATCCTTTTCTATTCCTAGCATTTTGACTTTTTGACCTAATTTTTCAAACACCTCAGAATTGCGCAAAAATTGCACCCCTACCTAATTTTGATGTCTTGGATCCATTTTTGGACTTGAAATCAAAATCAAAGTTAATCTTGATAGTCAAAATTGCATTTCAAATTTTCACCCTCTTCTACGCAGTTGGCTAAATCTTTTGAGGCCTGATCCTTCGATCTTTGTTGGGGCATCTTCATTTCTTCATCCCCCATGTCTCTCAAATTTCTAGTCTTTCATTCATCTTCTTTCAATTCACTCCTTTCTCATGTTTGACTACATCTTTATCCTATATCTTTCTCAGTCAGGCTGGGTCATATCTTCACTACTCGATCATTATCCTATCATCTTTTATCTTCGATCATGATTTCATTATGATTTGATCTAATCTTTATTGATTTTCTATTCTCCTCTACCTGATTTTGATTTCAATTCTGAGGGGGTAGTATCTATTGGATTTTATCCTTGATTCTCTTGATTCAGACATTTTTTCTGTGAACTTTAGCTCAAATTTAAGATTTTTATCTCCTACTTTGGATGTGATCCCAAATCGACCTCATATTCAAAGGCCTTTGTTTATGTTTTGTTTGGATGTGATCCCAAATCGATCTCACATTGCAACTTCATTCTTTGACTACATGTGTTCCCAGATCGATCACACATTGATCAAAGAGGGGCAAATGTATGCACCCTAAAATGGTCACCTAGACTTTGGGCCTCATTTCTCAATTTATCAAATCCTTGAATCAATATTTTCAAAAATCAACATTTTATCAATTATATCAATTTCTTTGATCAAATCTTATTTTATCATTTTTGATTATTTGCCTTGGGCTAACTATTTTATCCTAAAGTCTTTATTTATTCAAAAGGAATATTTCCTCCCCTTTTAATAAATAAAAAAACCCCCACCTTTTCCTCTTATCCTAAGTTGCACAAATAAAGCATTATTCTTATTTTATAAAAAGAGAAAAGTATTTTTTGTCTTATATGGACACAAAAGTCAACTCTTATTTTCTCATTGGAGGATATTTGTGCACAAGGATCAAGCTTTTATTTTTCTCCACCGTTGCTTAAGTCTTTTGCCTCTTAATCTCCATGATCCATTCCTTTTCATTTTCTATAAAAGGAGAGCTATCTTCCTCATTTTCATATGCATTTTTAAATACTAATGTTATGCTACAGGTTTTCTAGGTTATTTGGAGCTCTTTGAAGACATTCTTGCATTCAAACTTTGAAGACATTGTTGTTGCATCTCATTTAGTTTGCTTTCATAGTTGCATAATCATGGCATTCTTAGTATAGATTTCTTTTATGCAATAGATTAATCTCACATAGCTTAATTAGGAGGGATTGTAAGACTTGTACTTTCTTTTCATAGTCTAGTTTGCATTTTCATTTCATAGATTAAATTTTCTTTCAAGTATTGCATTGTTATCATTTAGATTAGCTTGCATCTTCATTCTTAGATTAATTTGCATTGCATTGCATTTTCATAGTGATTCTTGGAGATATTGGCACTCTTGCCCTTGTCTTCAACCTTAAATCTCTCATTGTGTGGTTTACTAGTAAGGTCATTAACTTCATAGCTCTAGCTGAGAGCAACTCTACATCTTGCAACTCCATACATAGAGAGCTATGGATCAATTTTTGAGGCCTCATTCTTGAGTGTTCTTGATTGTAAGGATCCATAGAAGTGCACTACTTTTGTGTGTACAACAAGAACCTACTATCAACCAAGAGATAGTTACAACATAAGAACAAGCTAATGTCAAAAACAATCAAGAAGAGGGAGGTGGTAGTGATTCTGAGATAGATTCCCATGAGTATGAATTCAAATCAAAATCTGAGGGTAACCCTTCTTGGGGTATTCACCCTGACTATACTCATGTTCTAAGATTTCCTAGAGATACTGAATCAGAAGCTGAATCAAATAACTATGAATGGGGAGCCATTCCAGAACCAGATGAAGATGAGCTTATTACAAAGAAACATGTTGATGTTATTCACCAATATGCACCTCAACCCAATGTAAGTCTAGAATGAAATGATGAACCTATCGAGTCTGATCCACCTATGGCTGAATTGGACTCCCATGATGACATTGAGCCTATTCAAAAATTGAATGTCTTAAGTTGTAATATCACCTTTGAACTTGAGTGTCAGGTTAGGACCAATGATGACAAATCCATATCCGTAAACACTATCTCCCAATCTTTCCCTACTTTGACTATCCAATATCCAAAACTTATTGATCAAACCACCACAAATCTAAGCCATGGTATTTATACCTTCCTGAATGACTATGCCCTTGCTTGCTACCTAAATGTAGTTGAGCCTATGAGTACTTCCATCAGTGAACCAAGTGTTAGCATGACAGAGCTAGACATCAAATATCTCAGTCAAAAAATTAAGAATAAAAGGAAAAAGAAAAAGAGTTCTAAGGGTGAAAACCACTTTGTGGCAATCTCAAAACCTATAAAAGTAAAAATAAAAGATGTATCCAAAGGTGAAAACCTCTTTGAGGTTCCTAAGGATGAGATATTTGATGTCCTTCCAAGTCATTTACAGGAGAGATCTCCAGTTCTAATTGAGCCCACTCAATCCATCAATTTGGGTACAACAGAGGAACCATAATTGGTACATGTAGCACAATCATTATCAGAAGAAGAGAAGCAAAAATTTACAACATTCCTAACAGAGAAGAAGATCAACTTTGCATGGAGATATTTAGATATGCCAGGATTGGATCCGAATCTCATAATGCATCATTTATCTATCGCTCCAATTGTCAAACCAGTCAAGCAAAAATTGAGAATGATGCATCCTCATGTTGCACTCTTGGTAAAAGCTGAATTAGAGAAGCTCCTAAAAGCCAGATTCATCTGAGTTATTGACTATGTAGAGTGGATCTCTAATATTGTACCTATTTCAAAACCAAATGGTTGAATTAGAGTGTGCACAGACTTTAGAGATGTGAATAGAGCATGCCCTAAAGATGATTTTCCACTACCTAACATTGATATGATAGTGGACATGACCGCAAGTTTCAAGATGTATTCCTTAATGGATGGTTTCTCTGGATATAACCAAATAAAAATTGCTCGAGAGGATCAAGATAAAACTTCTTTCACATGTGCATTGGGCACCTTCTGTTGGAATGTCATGCCATTTGGGCTTAAAAATGCTGGAGCTACATATCAAAGAGCAATGACATCTATTTTCCTTGACATGATGCATCGAACTATGGAAGATTATGTTGATGATACTTTAGCAAAATCTATGATTAGAACTAAACATCTAAAGGACTTGAGCATGATCCTAGATAGAATGGAAAAGTTTAGTCTCTGACTAAATCCTAAGAAGTGTGTTTTTGGTGTCATTTCTGGAAAGCTCTTAGGATACATAGTTTCAAAGAAGGGAATTGAAGTTGATCTAGCTAAAGTCAAGGCTATAATAGAGATGCAACCTCCCAAGAATATCAGTCAAATGAGGACATTGCAAGGAAGAGTTCAATCTATCAAAAGATTCATATCACAACTAGCGGACATATCACAGCCTTTTACAAAAACATTACATAAAGGTGTGACCTTTGCATGGAATGAAGAATGTGAGAACAACTTTAACCATATCAAGAAGTATATATCAAATCCTCCTATCTTGATGCCTCCTATTCATGGGAAGCCATTGATCTTATATGTCTCTGCAACAGATACATCACTGGGGGCATTGCTAGCATAGCACGATGAGAAAAAAAGGGAAAGAGCTATATACTATATCAGTAGAACATTGGTTGCATATGAGAAGAACTATTCAATGATCCAGAAAGCTTGTCTAGATATGATCTTTGCATCACAAAAACTGAGACATTACATGTTAGCTCATACCACACAATTGGTAGCTAAGATTGATCCGCTCAAGTACCTCCTAAGCAAAGCTGCCCTCACAGGTAGATTAGCTAAATGGGTTATGCTCTTAAGTGAATTTGACATTGAATATTTGGAATGAAAAGCTATCAAAGGGTAGGTTATTGCTGATCAATTAGCAGATGCACCTATGATTGATAATACACCAATGCAAATGGAATTTTCAGATTCCTCTATCATGACTCTTTCTTGTAGAGAATGGCAGTTATTCTTTGATGGCTCCTATACATAGAATGGATCTGGGGCAGGCATATTTTTCATAACTCCTCAAGGATACTCAATCCCAAAAGCATTCAGACTAAAGTTCCCTTGCACAAACAATATTGCATAATATGAAGCCCTTTTGAATGGTATGAAAATAGCAATTGAATGGAGAGTAATAGAGCTACACATTCATGGAGACTCTCAACTTGTTATTCATCAAGTCAATGATGTGTACCAAACTAAAGATGAAAAGCTCATTCCTTATAAGAAAATGGTAGATGATTTAAAGAAGTATTTCATATCTATCACATTTGAGAAAATTCTTAAAATGGAGAACAAGGCTACTGATGTAATGGAAACACTATCTACTTTATTACAGTAGCTTGAACATGAGCTACACTACGAGTTCCTGGTGGAAGCACTATCTTATCCTGCATATGACTCCCCTGAAACCTGCATGATTTGCACAATTGTAGGTCATGATTCATCTAGATACAAAAACCTATTTTCCTATCTCCAAGACCAAATCATTCCTAATACCTTCAACCACCATGAAAAGAGATACCTTATCCGTAATGCCTCCCGATATGTCATCATTGGTCACGATCTATACAAATGAGGTCTAGATGGTACGCTACTTAGATGTTTAGAATGGGAAGAGTCTCAATGTGCATTAGAGGAATTCCATGATGGTATTTGTGGGTCACACTCGAATGGTTTAACACTAGCTCAAAAACTTATTAAGGCTGGGTACTATTGGCCTGAAATGGAGAAAGAGGCTATCAAGTTTGCTAAGAATTGTCAAAAGTGCCAAGTGCATGGCAACTTAATTCATGCTCCAAGGAGAGATCTAATCCCCTTTATAGTGCAATGTCCTTTTCATCAATGGGCATTTGATCTTATTGGGATGATTCATCCTCATTCTTCTAATGGACATACCCATATAATCACAGCTATAGATTATTTTACAAAAATGGGTAGAAGCGGTCCCTTTGACACAAGCAACTGGAAAGCAGATATCTATGTTCATATTGAACTATATCATATGCAGATATGGGATACCTCATTCCATAATTAAAAATAATGGTGGACAATTCAAGAACAAAGACCTAGATGATCTATGTGCCAAATTCAAGATCACACAACATTGGTCTTCTATCTACTATCCCTAAGGGAATGGACAAGCTAAAGCCTCTAACAAAAATCTATTGAAAATCTTGCACCGAATAGTTAATAAAATAGCAAGAGATTGGAATCTCATGATCAATCCAGCTATCTGGGCCTATAGAACAAGTATCAGAATGCCTACAGGGGCTACACCTTTCACTTTAGTTTATGGGTCTGAAGTGGTACTACCTATTGAGGTTGAAATCCCATCACTAAGAATCATAATGCATGGTCTAGTAACTGATGATGACTACAGAGTGTCTAGGTTGTGAGAACTTGAACTACTAGATGAGAGTAGACAAGAAGTGTATGATCATCTCAGAGTATATCAGAAGAGAATGTCTAGAGGCTATAACAAGAAAGTCAGACACAGAGAATTTCAGGTTGGTGATCTAGTCTTGAGAGAGAATCCTAAAAATCAATCACATCGAGAATGCAAGGGGAAGTTTGAACCCAACTGGTTGGGTCCCTTTGTAATCACTGCTACTTTTGGCTCTGGTGCCTATCAACTCTCAACGACTGAAGGAGAACAGCTCTAAGAACCAATCAACATTCTCCATCTGAGGAAATTCTATGCCTAAGGCATTCAATCTATGGTAAAATGTCCTGAAAAAATCTTAAAAATCTGAAAAAGTCCTGAAAAAATGAACATCTTGGTGAAAACCTAGCAAGGTGCCTTGATGATTCACAAAAAAAATGAAAAATATCAAAAATTAAAAAAAAATTTAAAAAAAGGAAAAATACAAAAAAATATGAGAAAAAGAGAAAAAGTGCTTTGGTGAAAACCTGGAAACAGGCGCCTTGGTAGCAAAAATAGAGTCTCTGCCAAGATGGTGACAACTCAGCAAAAGGGTGCCACTTGTTTCAATATGCTCCATCTATCAGCGCAATCTTGGTCTTTCCTAGCTTTCAGTCTTGCTTTAGTTTGTACATATCTCCCGGTTTGTTTCTGCATTCTTGTTTTCAATAAGTTAGTTTGTACACCAATCTGCTCAAGCGTCTGTATCCTATCAATGCTTAAAACTTGGGGGCAATCAATGTCAACTCCTATGGTCTCCAATATATCTTAGACGTATCATATCCAGTCAGAGTCCTGTGAAGCTTCATGTGAGTCAGTCAGTCAGTCTTGTCTCCAGAAAGGATTTTGCATCTACAACAACGCAATCAAACATCAAACGCAAACTGAAAACAATCTGTTCTTTACATGCTTTTATCTCTTTGTATGCTTACTGATTCGCATTGAGATTTTTGCATATTGTGTCCCTTCAAGCTCTTCGATGATGTCCTTTATAGGATTTAGAGATTGATGACTAGGGGCATAATCTTTTCTTTGTTTTCTGCTTGTATGTGAAAATCTAACAACTTTGGAAATTCTAGATTGAAATGGTGTCCGACTGTAAGAGCCTCTATCTTGAATTGGATGGCCATGCATACCTCGACCATTGAAACCTAGAAAATTCAAGGAAGTTTGATTTAACTATTGTCTTTTTGAGTGAGTTCTTTCTCCTATTGTGAAATGCGATCTTACCTAAGGATGTGAATGATAAAGGGTCACTATGGGTAATTCACATTGGATTTAGAATGATCTCTTGACTGCTTGATGTGTTTGTATCACAAGGCATATTCAGGTCATCACAACATTTATTTTTGATGTCTATACAAATTTCTATATCAAAATGGACATGATATTCAGGTCATCCTGGCGTTCGTGCCTTGGTGCTTATATCTAATCCGACATTCTGAACAAAAAAATCAATATTCATATATCCATGGTTGTCATAATCAATGGGTGTTTTATTTATTCTTGAGCATACAAATCGATATTCATATGTCTATAGTTTCATAGCTAGTGGGCATTGTATTGATTTATCTGGTTACCTAAAAGTTCAATGATGATAACAAATTGACATATGATCAGTGACTAGGTCCTAGGTCTTAGGTTGCATTTCATTTTGCATGTTTCTTTTCATTTTGCATGTTTGCATGATCTCACAAATGTTTGGAAACACTTCGAAGCTTAAACAATTTTAGATATCCAATGAGAGCTGAGTCTCACTCGAAGGTCTCTTCACCGAACCACAAGTAGTAACCCTCCTAGGTTAAACATCCTTTTGACATAAGACTGAGTACTTGTCTTCATCAACCTACAAAAACATATCATGTGTATCATTGCATTTACATCTCATATCATTACCATTTGTTGCATTACATTACATCCAGTGCATAAGCATAAATCATACATACATCTTTTCATAAATCAATTACATTTGCATAACATCCATACATATGGAAGAAATCATTGCATTGGATTGATCCATGCATACATTCTACACTACTCATACAATAAACATCACATGATATCATCATAAATCTAAACATGACAAGTACAAATGAAGTAACGATCCAAAATATTGATCTCATATATATCATCAACTTGAAATGTGTCAGGGGTGCACTACTGGCACAATGTACAAAAGAATGAGCTCCAAAGAGCTATCAGAGTCAAAATAGTATATTCATGATAAAAAAGAATAAAGTATATCAAAACATAAGAACATGAATCAACTATCGGCATGCTCCTTTGCATCTAGTGGAGGAGGGGATGGTGCATCTGGTATCATCTCTACTCTCAGTGCCCTAGATCCCTCTAAGGCTACCATGTAATCTGAATAAGTAGGTACTCTCTGCATAGTAGGGACAATAGCATAGTATGCAGACACATAATACAAAGACCGTGAGGTCTGATGGGTCACCTCTATCTATAATCTCTGAACCTCTGAGTGGAACTCTGCATGAAGCTCTGTGCGCTACCTATCTACCTCTAGATACCTCTCCTCCCACCTAGCACTCTGTACCTTCAAGTCTTGAACCTAAGTTCTGAGATGTCTGATAATCTCTGATGAAGTGAGAGGAACAATAGGATCTGCCTTAGCTACTGGCATCTTTGTGTCTTGTGTCAGTCTCTTTGGTTGCTGTTCAGTGGTATCTACTCTATGCACCTTACAACATCTAACCTTAGCTCCTAGATCAAAAGTGGTATCTACCTGTAAGGTATCTCCATCACCACCTACAAACTACTCATCTGCTAAAACCTCATCTATAGAACCAACACTACCCAAAGTACCCCTCTCACCCCTAGTCCATCTCTGTGACCCTGTGGATGTACTTGCAGAAGAAGTAGAAGGACAAGGGGGACTCATATTTCCTATTGGTCTCTGAAGTGGAGTCATCGCTCTCTGTTTGGGTGGTGTAGGATGCACTACCTATGGTCTTGGGCCCTGTACCATGAGAGCACCTATAACATCCATCACCTCCTCCATGGAGGGTATCAACTCAGTGGGATCTGAGAATCTATGAATGGGATGATCCGCTAGCCAAGAAATGTATCCATCTGTGACCCCTGCATCAACAACCTATGGACAGTAGTCCCAATCTCTACCTATGATAGCACTGTACTCCTCTTAACATAAGGAATAGGAGAGCCTCTATGTCCATCCGAGCCCAATCTCACAAATAATGCGAGCATATGCAGTATACTCCTGTGGGGCTTCCTATCTGCATCCATACTAACACCACACTTTGGTAATCAAGAATCTCTCCAAAATGGTGGGAGACCAACCAATAAGTACCTGACTCTGAAAAAGAAAGTTGTATTGCTCCCTCGCAGTGGGCTAGGCCTCTATCTACAAGTAGGGTCTCCAATGCACAAATGTCATATCATCTAAGCATCGACGGAAGTACTTAGTATGACCCATGTAGACCTATGTGACATAACCAACATACGTATATATCACTGGCTCTTGTGGCTACCGTTGTGTCTGGAAAACTAGTCTCAACACTAGGATATGCTCCCATGCCCATAGCTATAATACAAGAGCTCCAGAAGTGAAGCTCTTGCAATCTTGATACACAATCTCATGCATCTCTGAAAACATATGTGCCAAAAGGCACTAACCAATCATCCTAGCAATAATGCACTCTAAACGGTGTGTCTGACCATATCTCTGTACAAGGGTCTCCCAGGAAATGGACCCCATCAACTGTGTATTGTCCCCAAATAGATGCCTAAAGGCATGAAGACCAGTCTGGCCAGAACTCACATACTCAGGACATCGACTACTATGGAAGGGAATGCGTAATATCCTATAGATGTCCTTTGGAGTCACAATGATCTCTCCAGTCGGTAAGTGAAATGTCTATGTCTCTGAATGGAATTGCTCAATCAATGCAGTCAAAAGGTCATGGTTTACCCTAATATCAGGTAAATGGATCAAATACTCAAACCCACATGCAACAAGATGAACCCTCATCAGGTCAGGAAGAGAGACACATAATCTCTAGGTCACCGAGTAGGAATGTCAGACATGAATATTTGGATATGTGACCTATATCATGCAAAAATAGGGAATTCTATCAGAAATTGGGTTCAACAACAAGCTAATAGTGTAGAAATTGGACAGTGAGGTACTTCAGAAGGTAGGTCAAAAGGTCAGATATCAGTATCAGAAATCAGAAAAGTCAAAATTTGGCCCTAAATATCAGTTTTAAGCCTTTTGTTTTTCATACAACAGTCCAATCTGGATCCAAAAGTTGTACGACACTCCACAAAAGCCCATACGACATTCCAGTCTGGCATCAAAAGTCATAGAACACATAGGTCCCCTTCATATGACACTAGGTTGTGCATGAAATGACAAAGCAAATGCAAATGGAATGTCGTATGAGTCTGGGATGGGACTCGTATGAGTTTTCACACATGTGAAATTCAAAAAGAAAAATGCGTACAAAAAAATTCTAAAATGCTATAAAACATGAAAAAATTGCATTTTCAGAGGGGCACAGAGGTCCACATATTGGATGTCCATACTGTCGAGGTCTGTCATGTCTCCGGCTATGCTCAAATCGATGCGAACTCACAGGTACATTTGGTTCTCATTGTTCTACCATTTTCTTGCTCAGAGGGGTCCACAAGGTCTCCAAAGTCAAATGGTTGAAATGAATTGAAAATGACCTTTCAAGCCTTTATATAGCATTTGACCTAATTTTCAAAAGTGCTTCATTTTCCATGAAAATTGCACCCCTGGCTAATTTTGACATTCTGCATCCATTTTTGGGATCAAAATTCAAATCTAAGATTGTTTATTATGTCAAAATCATGATTTAAAATTTTTGGACCCAGGACGGTCTACTACTTGCATAATCGACCTTCTATTATCACAAAAATTTAGTATTCAACTTAACTGATTATCTTACATCAAACTATTGAAATTTCAACTTGGTCAACCATGGTCAACTCATGGTCCAACCTAGTCAAACATGGTCTCCAGGACCTCCAAACAATGTAGAACACATTCTTGGACGTGTATAACCACTTCTCAAATCAATTAACCTACTTCTAAACCATAATGCTGACTTTTCTTGTTAGATTTCAATTTTAATCCCGACGGGGGCATGGTATTGCATATCATTCAAAGTCTGTAATCAAATTTGAAATCATATCTTTATGGAAATCATATCTTCCTCAATAATCAAGACAACAACTACGTCTAGTTACTGATTCATCAAAAAGACCTAATCACTCAGGGCAAATCTATCATCACTTGGGGCATATCAGATTCATCAAGATCCATATCAATCTGGTATTTTCCTAATCTTGTAAATTATATCAATTTTTCGTAACCATCGGTTCATTAGTGTTATTTCCTTGGTTCTTCGGTAACTCAAGGGTTCAAATGTGATATCTATGTGATTCTTCTAAGACAATCAAGTCTAGAATCGGTCACTCACTTCTTCGTAATCATAAGGTTCAGAATCAAGAATTTTGACACATTTTCGCAATCATCGGTTCATTCCTATTATAGTTAACATTATCTTTGGTCATTCAGGACCTATTATCTTCATATCAAATCTTTCAAATCAGCTTCTGTCGCATATGAATTTCAAATATCAGTTTCATATCTCTATCAAACACAGACTATCTTTGAACCACTGCGCTTCGCCCAATAATTCAAAGACGGGCAAAATGTAATACCACAAAAATGGGCTATAGGTTCATTAATCTTCTATATCAACATATCGAATGAAATCGACATCAAAGTCCTAACCTAAGGCACATCTAAACATCATCGAATCCTATCTGATTATCATAAATTTTGCATCAAGGGAATATTCCTAGTAATATTCCTATTTATCATAATTATCTTTAATTTAATGATTATTTGGCGATAAATCCAATCTATCCTAAAGTTTGATTAATTAAATATTCTTAATATTTAATTAATTAGATTTAATTCTGTCACTTAATTATTTAATTGTAGTTATTCCTAAGTATTATTATTTAAATTTGACAATAAATCAAGATTCCTATCATTAATTGATTAAAATTTTTATTTAATTAATTAAAGCAAGTTGTCATATTTGATGATATTATTTTTAAATAAAAGTTTGAAAAATGATTGATTAACCCATAAATCAATTGTTTTATTTTTTCAAAATTAGTTAAGTTGGAAATAAATCACTTTATTATTAAATTAATTCATAAATAAATCATGCACAATCACAAAAGCAGACAACTATCAATTATCAATTAAAGCTAAACTCTATTTTGAGTTAAACTTTGCTTTTGCATATTTTTGTGAGTTAATTATTCTTTATAATCAGATAACTCAAAAATCAAGTTGAGTTTATCTGAGTGATTTATGGCTTTCTTCCATACACCTCCAAAGCCCTAGATTTCTATAAATTAAGGCTTTAACTCTTCACAAATCATCTCATATTTTTGCATAATCACGCTGTCGAGTTAGAAACTTAAGAATCATCTTTGCGAATCCAAGCTATTGTGAGATCAATTTGGTTTCAACATTCATTTAGATTGATTTTCATATCATTTGTTAGATTATTTAGCATATCATAGATCAATTTTCATATTAGCATAGATTCATATCAAGTTTTCATTTTTATTGCATAGAAAACCAAAAAAATAGATTAATTCCATTCATATTTTATATCAGTTTTACATTCAAATCCTTCATTTAGGTGTCGTCAAGGTCACTGATCTCAATAAAAATATGAGAACATCATACTAGCACCTATTAGAAGGTAGTAAATTGTGTGGTTAGTTTAGCTTTCAATTATTGCACGATTTCATTTTTGCTAACCTCTAATGTTTTACTGAAGTGCTGTGTCTATAGATTAGGTACAAAATTCACACACATAATTATAACACCCAAGTGTGTCTGAAGGGGTCTTAGGACCCCTTAAGACACACTTGAGTATTCCAATGTGTCAAAAGGGGTCATGGGGACTTCCTAAGGGTACTAACATGTGCTAAGGTATATTAGGACCCCTAGGGAGACCCCATGACCCCTTTTGACACATTGGAATGCTCAAGTGTGTGTTAAGGGGTCCTAGGACCCCTTCGGACACACTTGAACATTCCAATGTGTCAAAAGGGGTCATGGGGAATTCTTAGGGATCTTAACACATGATAAGACATACTAGGACCTCTACGGAGTCCCCATGACCCCTTTTGACACATTGGAATGCTCAAGTGTGTCTTAAGGGGTCCTAGGACCCATTAAGACACACTTGAGAATGCCAATGTGTCAAAAGGGGTCATGGGGACTTCCTAGGGGTCCTAACATGTATTAAGGCATACTAGTACCATTAGGGAGTCCCCATGACCCCTTTTGACACATTGGAATGCCGAAGTGTGTCCTAAGGGGTCCTAGGACCCCTTAGGACACACTTGAGTGTTCTAATGTGTCAAAAGGGGTCATCAGGACTTCCTAGGGGTCCTAACGTATGATAAGGCATACTAGGACCCCTAGGGAGTCCTAGTGGCCCCTTTTGACACATTGGAACATTCAAGTGTGTCTTAAGGGGTCCTAGGACCCCTTCGAACATACTTGAACATTCCAATGTGTCAAAAGGGGTCATGGGGACTTCTTAGGGGTCCTAACACATGATAAGGTATAATAGGACACATAGAGAGTCCCCATGACCTCTTTTAACACATTGGAATGCTCAAGTGTGTCTTAAGGGGTCCTAGGACCCCTTAGGACACACTTGAGAGTTCCAATGTGTCAAAAAAAGGTCATGGGGACTTCCTAGGGGTTCTAACATGTGATAAAGTGTACTAGGACCCCTAGGGAGTCCCCATGACCCTTTTTGACACATTATAATGGTCAAGTGTATTTGAAGGGGTCCTAAGACCCCTTAAGACACACTTGAGCATTCCAACATGTGAAAATGGGTCATGGGGACTTCCTGGGGGTCCTAACATGTGATAATGCATACTAGGACCCCTAGGGAGTCCCCATGACCCATTTTGACACACTAGAATGCTCAAGTGTGTCTTAAGGGGTCCTAGGACTCCTTCGGACACACTTGAATGTTCCAATGTGTCAAAAGAGGTCATGGGGACTTCCTAGGGGCCCTAACATGTGATAAGTTGTACTAGGACACCAAGGGAGTCCCCATGACCCCTTTTGACACATCAGAATGATTAAGTCTATCTTAAGGGCTCCTAGGACCCCTTAAGACACACTTCAGCATTCCAATGTCTCAAAACAGGTCATTAGGATTTCCTATGGGTCCTAACATGTGATAAGGTGTACTAGGACCGCTAGGGAGTCCCCATGACCCATTATGACACACTTGAATGTGTCAAAAGGAGTCATGTGGACTTCCTCGGGGTCCTAACATGTGATAAGGTGTACTAGGACCCCTAGGGAGTCCCCATGACCCCTTTTGAAACATTATAATGCTTAAGTGTGTTTGAAGGGGTCCTAGGACCCCTTAAGACATGCTTGAGCATTCTAATGTGTCAAAAGGGGTCATGGGGACTTCTTAGGGGTCCTAACATGTGATAAGCTATACTAGCACCCCTAGGGAGTCCCCATGACCCCTTTTGACATATTGGAATGCTCAAGTGTGTCTTAAGGGGTCCTAGGAACCCTTCAGACACACTTCAACATTCCAATGTGTCAAAAGGAGTCATGGGAACTTCCTAGAGGTCCTAACACATGATAAGGCATACTAGAAATCCTAGGGAGTCCCCATGACCTCTTTTGACACATTGGAATGCTCAAGTGTGTCTTAAGGGGTCCTAGGACCCCTTAAGACAAACATGAGCATTCCAATGTGTCAAAAGGGGTCATTGGGACTTCCTAGGGGTCCTAATGTGTGATAAGGCATACTAGGACCCCTAGGGAGTCCCCGTGACCCCTTTTGACACATTGGAATGCTCAAGTTTGTCTTAAGAGTTCTTATGACCCCTTAGGACACACTTGAGTTTTCCAAAGTGTCAAAAGCAGTCATGGGGACTTCCTAGGGGTCCTAATGTGTGATAAGGCATTCAAGGACCCTTAGGGAGTTCCCATGACCTCTTTTGACACATTGGAATTCTCAAGTGTGTCTTAAGTGGTCCTAGGACCCCTTCGGACACACTTGAACATTCCACTATGTCAAAAGGGGTCATGGGAACTTCCTAGGGGTCCTAACACATGATAAGGCATAATAGGACACATGGGAGTCCCCATGACCCCTTTTGACACATTGGAATGCTCAAGTGTATCTTAAGGGGTCCTAGGACCCCTTAGGACACACCTGAGTGTTCCAATGTGTCAAATGGGGTCATGGGGACTTCCTAGGGGTCCTAACATGTGATAAGACATACTAGGACAACTAGGAGGTTCCCATGAAACCTTTTGACACATTAGAATGTTCAAGTGTGTCCGAAGGGGTCCTAGTCTCCATGACCCCTTTTGACAGATTGGAATGCCCAAGTGTGCCTTAAGTAATCCTAGGACCCCTTTGGACAAACTTGAACATTCCAATGTGTCGAAAGGGGTCATGGGGACTTCCTAGGGATCCTAACACATGATAGGGCATACTATAACCCCTAGGGAGTCCCCATGACCCATTTTGATAGATTAGAATGCTCAAGTGTGTACTAGGACCCCTTAGGACACACTTGAGCATTCCAATGTGTCAAAAGGGGTCATGGGACTCTTTAGGGGTCCTAGTATGCCTTGTCACGTGTTAGGACCCTTAGGAAATCAACATGACCCCTTTTGACACATTGGAACATTCAAGTGTGTCTGAAGGGGTCCTAGGACCCCTTAAGACACACTTGAGCCTTCCAATGTTTCAAAAGGGGTCATGGTGACTCCCTAGGGCTTCTATTACACCTGATCATGTGTTAGCACCCTTACGGAGCTCCCATGACCCCTTTTGACACATTGAAATGTTCAAGTGTGTCCTAACGGGTCCTAGGATGCCTTAAGACACACTTGAGCATTCCAATATGTCAAAAGGGATCATGGGGACTCCCTAGGGGTCCTAGTATGCCTTATCATGAGTTAGGACTTTCTAGGGGTCCTAACGCATGATAAGGCATACTAGGACCCCTAGGAAGTCCCCATGACCCCTTTAGACACATTGGAACATTCAAGTGTGTCTTAAAGGTTCCTTAGATCCCTTAAGACACACTTGAACATTCCAATGTGTCAAAATGGATCTTGGGGACTTCCTAGGGGTCCTTACATGTGATAAGGTATACTAGGACTCATAAGAAGTCCACATGACCCCTTTTGACACATTCAAACATTCAAGTGTGTCTTAAGGGTTCCTAGGACACCTTAAGACACAATTGATCCTTCCAATGTGTCAAAAGGGGTCATGGGGGATTCTAAGGGGTCCTAACGTGTGATAAGGTGTACTAGGATGCCTAGCGAGTCCCCACAACCCCTTAGGACACACTTGAGCATTCCAATGTGTGAAAAAAGGTCATGGGAACTTCCTAGGGGTCCCAATGTATGATAGGGCATACTAGGACCCGTAGGGAGTCCCCATGACCTCTTTTGACACACTATAATGCTCAAGTGTGTCCAAAGGGTTCCTACAACAATTTAAGACACACTTGAGTGTTCCAATGTGTCAAAAGGGGTCATGGGGACTTCCTAGGGGTCCTAATGTGTGACAAGGCATACTAGGACCCCTAGGGAGTCCTCATGACCCCTTTTCACACATTGGAATTTTCAAGTGTTTCTTAAGGGGTCTTAGAACCCCTCTAGACACACTTGAATGTTCCAATGTGTCAAAAGGGGTGACGGGGACTTCCTAGGGGTCCTAATGCATGAATAGACATACTAGGACCCCTAGGCAGTCCCTATGACCCCTTTTAGCACATTGGAATGCTCAAGTGTGTCTTAAGGGGTCCTAGGACCGCTTAAGACACACTTGAGCATTCTAATGTGTCAAAAGGGGTCATGGAGACTCCCTAAGAGTCCTAACACATAAAAAGGTGTACTAGGACCCCTAGGGAGTCCCCATGACCCCTTTAGACATTATAACACTCATGTGTGTCTGAAGGGGTCCTAGGACCCCTTAAGACACACTTGAGTGTACTAATGTGTCAAAAGGGGTCATGGGGACTTCCTAGGGGTACTAACATGTGATAAGGTGTACTACAACCCCTAGTGAGTCAACATGACCCCTTTTGACACATTAGAATGCTCAAGTGTGTCTTAAGGGGTCCTAGGACCACTTTGAACACACTTGAATAGTCCAATGTGACAAAAGGGGTCATGAGGACTTCCTAGAGGTCCTAACATGTCATATGGCATACTAGTACCCCTAGGGAGTCCCCATGACCCCTTTTGACATATTGGAATCCTCAAGTGTGTCTTAAGGGGTCATAGGACCCCTTAAGACACACTTGAGTGTTCCAATGTGTCAAAAGGGGTCATGGGAACTTCCTAGGGGTCCTTACATGTGATAAGGCATACTATGACCTCTAGGGAGTCCCCATCACTCCTTTTGACACATTGGAATGCTCAAGTGTATCCTAAGGGGTCCTAGGATCCCTTAGGACACAATCAAGCATTCTAATGTGTCAAAAGGGGTCATGGGGACTTCCTATAGGTCCTAACACATGATAAGGTGTACTAGGACCCTCAGGGAGTCCCCATGACCCCTTTTGACACATCAGAATGCTCAAGTGTGTCTTAATGGGTCTTAGGACCCCTTAAGACACACTTGAGCATTCTGATGTGTCAAAAGGGGTCATGGGGACTCCCTAAGGGTCCTAACGCATGATTAGGCATAATAGGACACCCGAGGAGTCCCCATGACCCCTTTTAACACATTGGAATGCTCAAATGTGTCCTAAGGGGTCCTAGGACCCCTTAGGACACACTTGAGCATTCCAATGTGTCAAAAGGGGTCATGGGCACTTCATAGGGGTCCTAACACATGATAAGTCATACGAGGACCCCTAAGAAGTCCCCATAACATCTTTTCACACATTGGAACATTGTCTTGTGTCTTAATGTGTCCTAGGACACACTTGAGCATTTCAATGTGTCAAAAGGGGTCATGGGGACTTCCTAGGATTTCTAACACATGATAAGGCATACTAGGACCCCTAGGGAGTCCCCATGACCCCTTTTGACACATTGGAACACTCAAGTGTTTCCTAAGGGGTCCTAAGACCCTTTAAGACACACTTGAATGTTGCAATCTATCAAAAAGGGTTATGGGGACTTCTTTGGGGTCCTAAGGTGTGATAAGGTGTGCGAGGACCCCTAGGGAGTCCCCATGACCCATTTTGACACATTGGAATGCTCAAGTGTGTCTTAAGGGGTCCTAGTACCCCTTAGGACACACTTGAGCATTCCAATGTGTCAAAAGGGGTCATGGTGACTTCCTAGGGGTCCTAATGCATCATAAGGCATACTAGGACTCCTAGGGAGTCCTCATGACCCCTTTTGACACATTGGAATGCTCAAGTGTGTCTTAAGGGGTCGTAGGACCCCTTAGGACACACTTGAGCATTCCAATGTGTCAAAAGGGGTCATGTGGACTTCTTATGGGTCCTAACGAGTGAGAAGGTATACTAGGAACCCTAGGGAGTCCCCATGACCCCTTTTGACACATTAGAATGCTAAAGTGTGTCTTAAGGTGTTTTAGTACCCCTTAAGACACACTTGAGTGTTCCAATGTGTCAAAAGGGGTCATGGGGACTTCCTATAGGTCCTAACATGTGATAAGGCATACGAGGACCCCTAGGGAGTCCCTGTGACCTCTTTTGACACATTAGAATACTCGAGTGTGTTTGAAGGGGTCTGAGGACCCCTTCAGACACACTTAAGTATTGCAAAGTGTCAAAAGGGGTCATCGAGACTCCCTAGGGGTCCTAACGCGTCATAAGGCATAATAGGACCCCTAGGGAGTCCCCATGACCCCTGTTGACACATTGGAATTCTCAAGTGTGTCTTAACTGCTCCGAGGACCCCTTAGGACACACTTGAGCATTCTAATGTGTTAAAAGGGGTCATGGGGACTTCTTATGGGTCCTAAAGCATGATAAGGCATACTAGGACCCCTAGGAAGTCCCCATGACCCCTTTTGACACATTGAAATGCTCAAGTGTGTCCTAAGGGGTCCTATGTCTTAAGCAGTTTGAGGAACCCTTAGGACACACTTGAGTGTTCTATTGTGTCAAAAGGGGTCATGGGGACTTCCTAGGGGTCCTAACACATGATAAGGCATACTACAACCCCTAGGGAGTCCCCATGACCCCTTTTAACACATTGGAATGCTCAAGTGTGTCTGAAGGGGTCCTAAGACCCCTTAAGACACACTTGAACATTCCAATGTGTCAAAAGGGGTCATTGGGACTTCCTAGGGGTCCAAACGCATGATAAGGCATACTGGGACCCCTGGGGAGTCCCCATGACCCCTTTTGACACATTGGAACACTCAAGTGTGTCCTAATGGGTCTTCCTAGGACCCCTCAGGACACACTTAAGCATTTAAATGTGTCAAAAGGGGTCATGGGGACTCCCTAGGGGTCCTAAATGTGATAAGGTGTACTAGGACCCCTAGGTAGTCCCCATGACCCCTTTTGACACATTGGAATGCTCAAGTGTGTCCAATGGAGCCTTGAGACCCCTTAAGACACACCTTAATGTTCCAATGTGTCAAAAGGGGTCATGGGGACTTCCTAGGGGTCCTAACACATGATAAGGCATACTAGGACCCCTAGGGAGTCCTCGTGACCCTTTTTGACACATTGGAATCCTCAAGTGTGTCCAAAGGAGTCCTAAGACCCCTTAAGACACACTTGAGCATTCCAATGTGTCAAAAGGGGTCATGGGGACTTCCTAGGGGTCCTAACACGTGATAAGGCATACTAAGACCCCTAGGGAGTCCCTGTGACCCTTTTCGACACATTGGAATGCTCAAGTGTGTCCAAAGGGGTCCTAAGACCCCTTAAGACACACTTGAGCATTCCAATGTGTTAAAAGGGGTCATGGGGACTTCCTAGGGGTCCTAACGCATGATAAGGTGTACTAGGACCCCTAGGGAGTCCCCATGACCCCTTTTGACACATTGGAACACTCAAGTGTGTCTGAAGGGGTCCTAAGACCCCTTAAGACACACTTGAATGTTCCAACATGTCCAAAGGAGTCATGGAGACTTAATAGGGGTTCTAACATGCGATAAGGTGTACTAGGACCCCTAGGGAGTCCCCATGACCCCTTTTGACACATTGGAATGCTCAAGTGTGTCTTAAAGCGTCCTAGGACCCCTTAGGATACACTTGAATGTTCCAATGTGTCAAAAGGGGTCATGGGGACATCCTAGGGGTCCTAACGCGTGATAAGGTGTACTAGGACCCCTAGGGAGTTCCCATGACCCATTTTGACACATTGGAATGCTCAAGTGTGTCTTAAGGGGTCCTAGGACTTCTTGCTAATACTACTCTTCCACCAAATCTAGATTTTAACCCTTTTGTGGATCTATAAGCTCAATCACAAGCCCACAAGTTTGGCCAAGAGAAAAATGTGATTGTATATCAACTAATTACAAAATGTTTAGTTGAGGAGAAAATAATGCAAAAATCAAGAAGAAAATTGGCTATGGAAAATCTATTTATGAATTCTGTTAAGAATGAAACTATTGAGGAATTGCATGAATCACAAACCATGAAAATAACCTTCTGTAACAAAGAACATTCAAGCTATAGAATTTATTAACTCTAAATTTAAACAATCTTATCAACATTCATGGAAGAGATTTCATTAGCATCCATGAAATAAATTTTATTAACTTCAGACAAAATCATCTAAAAAATTCATTAACTTCAGGCAAAATCATTTAAGATGGACAAAAAAAAAGTCATATTACTTAGAAATGGTAGAGAAAGAAAATGAGATAAACCAAATTTATCAAATTCTTGCAATCCACAGCTTCTCTCTGAGCGTAAAATGACAATCCATGGAGCCAAAATTATGGTAAAAATTAAATTCTTCGAGTAAGTCATTCAGAAAGGCACAGAATACTATAGCACATGATGATTTATAGAGAATTTATGATGGACTATGCTGTGCAAAAGCTTGTAATCCTTGCCATATCTCAAAGTACTGATGAGAAGCAATGGTGAAAGTCTAAGATAGAGGCGGCACCGACATTGAAGCGGCAAGACATTCTTCATAATATCAGGGTGGTGCCATCGAAATGGGAAGGCTTTCCTCATAATGTCATGCTGCCACTGATCTCTTCTTTAAATTTATTAATGCAGTCAGTTCTACGGTTCTTGCATAATTTCCAGTACAACTACTCATTTTACAAAACCCTTCCCCACTCTCCATAATCTTCAACTGGTTCAAAGATCCGTCTGGTTGTTCTTGTTTAACCTCCCACTGACTCTGTTGAGCTGTCAAATTATCAACAGGCATGGTACAATTGTCCGGTGACCATAATCTATTTCAAGAACCTTTACAATTTAGCATTCTGGTTGAAAAAGTAGGGGAAGATACCATTTCACAGTGATAGGCAGTGGAAACAGAGTGATTCTCTTGCCCTCTGCTTCTATAATCTGCCTCCAGTGAACTATTCTTCAAAGCCTCCATTTCTGCGTAGCTAGGATTTTCGGCACCTGTAAAAGGCATAACTATGCCCCTGTAGGGACTCATGCTCATGGTCAAAATCATATTATTTTCATGCATTCCCTAACATTTACTACCAAGATTTAGCCAGCTGCCTTTAAAGACCTAGAAGAAATGAAAAATAAAAATTAGGCCAAAAATACATACCGCATTTTTGTATGTAGTACTGTTAGCTTCAACAATCCAGTCGGCTTCCTCTACTAAGGCATGAAGAACTTCATTAATGTCTACTTTGGGAGGAAGATTATAATTTCCATATTTCTGCAAGCCCTAAATTTTTTTTGTCATTATCGCTCTCTGCCTCTGCTCTCTCAATTTAGTCATCTCCCTCTCCGCTGCACTCAGCTTAGCCATCCTTACATACTCTTTAATAGAGATTCTCAAAAAAAATTATACAAAGACATCCTATAGGAAAAAATGAAAAGTTTCCCAGAGAATATCCACAATTCATATACAAAACTATCATACAGGAAAAATGACAAAAAATTAATAGCTAAAAGGTAAAATTTATCATTAACACCAGTAATACCAAGGTCATACCCGTTGTCAAATCCTGGCCTATGACGTGCAAAAGGAGAAAAGAAATTAAAATGAAAGGGAAGTATGGATCAAATAGTGATGGTGCATCAAATCAAATCAATATCATAATAAATGCAGAAAATACTATTACGGACAAAAATATTTGCATATTAATGGGAAAGAGTGGGAAGAGCTTCTTGGACCCATGATAGAAGTTATAGATACGGAGGAAGAGCTAGGAAGGGGAAAGTAGCAAAGGAAAGAAGTAAGATATGTGTGTGAGCCTATGTCAGATGATCATGATGAGTACTCACCATCTGGTAGTAGCTCAATTAGTGATAGAAGCTCTTTAGTGCATATGTAGACTGACACAAAAAATTTAGATAGAGAAGTAACAAGTGCTGTGGAATTATGCACAGAGTAATATGAAATGAAGCCTCAAATTGGTTCATTAGCAGGCAAATAATTTGGTCATGCACTTCATTCTAGCACCACAAATATTTCTATTAGAAATGCCTATTCATCAATGGCCTTGAATTTATAGGACTTGGGAAACCAGGTTACTCATGTTGGGCACTATCCCTCAAATGTAAGTTCATTGCCACCTTTGGCAAGGCAGTCTCATTCCTCATTTTACAACAAAGGGCAGCCATCTATGGTCCAAGGTTTTAATTCAGCTGAAAAATGGAGAGCTTCTCAAGGTACTGATCTATTTCATAGAGAAAGGTCTTTTTTAGGTGACCAACTCCTTCGAGGTCCACAAATAGACCCATTGATTTCCCAAATTGGTAAAAGGGTAGATGCAATTTTGGAAAGAGTATCCCAATTGAAGAGAAATGGAAATTCTAGTGAGCATAAAGTTAAATTGTGGGTGTATCTCCTCCACTGACAAATATAACTACTTCCAGAGACTTGAGTTTAAATGGAGACTATTTGTTCCAAAACATGCCCTAGTCGAGCAGATGAACTAGATGTTGCTTGAGTAAAGAAGATAGTGGTTTATTAAAGCATCTGCATTATCCCACTTGCTATCAGTTACTACTATTTGAGTGGCTTGCCAACTGCTTTTGTGTGGGATTCCTGTAATATATAATGTCCTCATGCAAGTACATGCCAATTTTTGTAAACATTTTCAGTTCTAAAGTGTTAGTGAGCAATATCAAAGAAAAGGGTCTTTCATGTGTTATTTACACACATCAATAAATTAGGAAACCATTTTTCTCCCATTACATGGCAGAAATGCCTAGATTCACTTTTTTGGTATTAGTAGGCAGCAAGATGAGGGAAGAAATATATTTGTGAAGAGGAAGTACAAATGTTACTGTCCAAAACCATTTCGAGAGTAATATTCTTCTCCTGATTGTAATAAGAAACTCAAAATGCAGAAGACACCAAATAGTTGGGGCATTTATTTCCTATAATCTATGTCAATTTCAGTTCAATTCCTAAGGATAATATTCTCAATGTGTAAAAATAAACTGATGTGTTATTTTAAAATGGTGTTGACTAAAATTTATGAACATATGTACAATATCCATTTTTTCCAGAATTTGAAATAGAACCAATGGCAATATAATCAAATTTTTGAATTTCACATCCACTCATTGGATGTTAATCAAAAGTACAACATAGTAATATTTTTGAACCGATAAACAATCTTAGTCTTACTTCAAACCTACTCCTGAGTATGTGGGTTCTTGGAGGTATCTACTAAACAATGTGTGGATCTGTAATGTCCCTATCCAGGACCTTACTCACTTTGCTTAAAACTCCTAATTAAAATTTAGATTTCTAATGCCTGCTGTGATATTATTTAAGTTTTCCTTGCTCCTTACTAATTAATATTGTAATGAATTGGTTTTATCCTTCCCCTTCTCTCTCTCTCCTACTCTATCCCCTTCCCATTCTCTCTCTCTCTCTCTCTCTCTCTCTCTCTCTCTCTCTCTCTCTCTCTCTCTCTCTCTCCTACTCTCTCCCCTTCCCCCCCTCTATCTCTATCTCTATTTCTTCCTCCCTCTCTCCCTCCCATACTCATATATTCTCTCTCTCTCTCTCTCTCTCTCTCTCTCTCTCTCTCTCACCTTTTCACTCTCTCTCCTCCTCTCTCAACCCCCGCCACCTTCTCACTCTCTCTCTCTTCCTGAATGGCTGCCCATGAATTTTTTAAATGGCTGATTAATTTCATTTGCTTCTTTCAATGCCCATCCATGATTTTTCTGCAATCTTCCAACCTTTCGTACATAGTCATAAAATAAATATATTATACATATAAAATAATATATAATATATGATATATAATGTAACATTTAATATTAATATATATTAAATAATATTTAAAATGTAAAATGTATATTATATAATATTTAATATTTAATATATCTAATATATAGTTTTTTATATATAATATATCATATGAAGGATGGAGAAATGAGAGGGAGAAAGTGGAGGGAAAATGAAAACTCAAAATTTTGCTGAAAATATCGGGTACCCAAAAATAGCGGGTACCCGATTAGGCTCGGTATTGCTTTGTGCACCAAACCTACATGGTCAACTATTGAAATGTTTCAAATACATGTTTTTCCCCTATTTCTCTGAGTTCCAGACTTTGATAGTGTAGCTGATAACTTTTTTTTCACCCGAATTTGATAAAATGAAAAGGGTATCTTAAGGAGATTATCAGCTTTCTATCGATATAATTGCTATCAAATTTTGAATTCGGTAAGTAATTATTAGTTATTTTCTAATTGAGCTACCTCTAAAGTGTTGATTTATATACTGATTGAAAAATGACTATAAATTTCTGATGGTATAACATTTTTGAAATCCAAAAAATGCGTCACATTCTATGCTTCACCTACTATAAGGAAAAAAAAATGAATTTTGTAAAGTTTTGAATAAGTTAAGGTGGTCAGACACAGGAGTTTTTTTATTCTGAAAATGTTGTAGCATAAAATTCATAATTAATTATTTTTTTGGAATAAAATTACAAAAAAATATGCGTCACATCCGGGCATGAGTCTACTACTTATATATAAAATCTTATAATAAAATATTATCATTTGATTATGATTAAGGTAGTCAGACATACACCTACTTCTCATTTTTTTCCTAAAATTTTTGTACTGCTGCATTGAAATCTATACTTTTCACGAATCATACTAACTTTTTCTCAAAAAAGGCCTAGTAGTTTAGAAACTACATTCAATTTTCTACAGATTTTATTCTTACAACTTTTTGATATTAGGTTCATAGCTAGTTGAAATTTTCATGTCAAGTTGGCTAACCCTAATTTGCTGATTTTTCATTGCCACTTAAGGGCATTGTTTGTCCCCTCATGATCTTGCATGTACCCTTTTACTATACAATCTTATGTTAATTACACCTTGCATATATTCAATATGAGAAGCTTACATCTATTGTATTCTTATTTTCTACTATTATATCCTTTGACTAATGATCCCATGATTATTTTGCAAGGAATGATGTTTTTTTATGGTAAACTTAGTGACGAGTGTTTGCAGATATTTGTGCCAACCATCTATACAGGGTGGAACATCATATCTAAACTAAAACCCCAATCCACTATTTTGATTTCATATCATTGCTAGGATAGTTATCATTACATCCATTTCTTAAACTATATTAAAGGTAATTTCACTTAATTTTTTAATCTAACACTATTTTTTTTCTTAAAAGGTGGAAAACCCAAAATCAAAAGTTAAAGGATGCTCTTGTAGAGAGTATGACAAACTTTTTTGGACCTCGTGCATTTGAGAAGGGTAAGCTCCTTTAGAAAGTTGGGTTATGTTTGAGGTATATTAGGGACCAATACAGGTGTACATTAACCAAAAACCCAAATTACCAGTGCCCCCCTTGCATTCCTAATTTAGAGTGGAAATCTTTTATTTTGGATGCGAATGAGAAAACTGAAATTAAAAAAGGAAATACACCACCAGAGAATAGAAGAAGGTATGTGATACTGTTAAGAATGTAATTATGTTCTAAATACTCTTCATATTTATATGAACTAACATATTTCAATCTCTTCATAGATTGCTTGACACATCGAAGGCAACAAAGGCAAGACTACAAAAGCATGGGCAACACAAACTAGGCTCTGGCGGTTATTCCAAACTTGCTGCACGAGTTGTAAGTGTTAATATTATCAAAATTAAATGAGGAAAAATACAATCTGTAGATGGATTTTAACATTGAAAATAATACTTTGATCTTTATAATATTTATTTATAATTTGAAATCTTTTTTGTTTTGATGAAACAATAAAATAAAAGTTGATGATACCAAGAAAAAATGTAGGGCACGGAGTTCAATATAAGTCTCATAGAAGAGGACAAGAGAATTGGCTTCCAATAAGGCTATAAATTCATGGCAGAAAGAATAAGAAGTGCACAAGGTTCTACTGATGGATCTGTCATGGTAAGTAAGCTAAATAGATGATATTTCAAATTTAATTATTTACCAATTAGTTTATTTGATGTTAAGTTCTAACATAAAGTGAGTAAATTTGTTTTAAGTAAGAAAACAATGATAACATGAATGTGTATGAAATTGAAATGCAGCCTGCCGATTCTGGCCGTACACAACCTGTGCATGTTGATGATAGTGAGGATGTGCATCAGAGTAATACAAGTAAACATCTTAAATTGATTGGTGTAGTAATACAAATTTAATTGCAATTGGTGTTTGGATTAATGTAACAATTTGTATTGCAGTTGTAGAGAGTGTTGAGGCCGATGTTAATGAGTAGGTTTAGGTTGAGGCCAAGGCTAGACAAACTGACCTCGATGTTGATGATGTGACTAGATCAGGTAAAGAGCTGTACGATTATAGACTTTAAAGTACTGAAATACTTTAAAATGTTTTTAATTATAATAAAATATTTTTAATTTAACCCTTTTATATGTTATTACAAATGACCCCCCTTTGCATCAACAGAGAACTAGGTGTGCATTGAGATCTAATGAGAGGGGAGATGATCATGATGATATTGATGCTCCTCTTAGCGATTACTTCTTAAAAACTAGAAATCAAAAGAAAAAAAGAAAGAAATGATTGTCATCTATGCACCTTAATTGATAATGACTAGTTTTTATATGCCAATGAATTTAATTATGTGGTATTGAATGTTCATAAATTTTATAATGTGTTAATGAATGTTATCTTGTGATAATTAATAAATGTTACATTTTATTAATGTGTTAATGAATGTTATCGTGTGATAATTAATGAATGTTATATTTTATTAATGGATGAAATAATGAATGAATGTTAGATGTTAATGGGGAATTTAGAGTGATGTTAGGGGGGGTGGGGCCAAATGAGCTTCCACCTTCATGTGGTTGGCCCTGTTTATTATAGAATATTAAACTATTCTCAAAACAAAGTGAAGCTCAATAAGATTGTTCCTTATATAGGGTCTCAAGTGTAGCCTTTATCCCACTCTCAAAATTGCAAGGCTTCAAGTGGTATTCTGAGATTGGTTTCTCCATCTCCCACTGACATCTTATCTTTCTCCTAAGAAATCTTACCGAGCTCTGATACATAGATGAGCAGAAGATGTCCCTTATAGGCTGCACATATATAATATGGTAGATCTAGGGAACAAATATACTACAACATAGAATGAGTCAACTTGAATCTATAGTTTCTTCATTCACAATGAAAATTCAAATTACAAGCCATATTTTAGATTTAATATTCATATTCATCTTCATCATGATCATAGTCATCACGGTCAGCATTTGGTTCAACTTCATTTGAACCACACTCCATCTCGGGTACCATTAGGAATGGAGTGTGGTCATACCCATGTTACCATAATAATGAATTAGCTTATAAAATTATGAATAAAATACCTCATGTATCATATTTATAATACTGCAGGTGTACCTGGGATTGGCCCAAGCACCCAAGTTCCTACCAAAGGAACCCAAGTCAAACCCAGAGGAGAACAAAAGTAGAATCGGAACCCAACCTCAAACAAAGAACTGGATAACTTGGCTTTTTTCTAATTCAAGTTTATTTATGAATTCTTCTCCAATTCCAACCTGATTATTCCATATTTTATTTTCCAATTTTCCTTCTTCCTCACTCCAAATTATGTTATGTTTTTATTTCCATTTATTAATTGTGTTATTTCAAGGATCACCACCCATGACTTGGTTAAGATGATGAATGTTGTCAATGCCTTTATTACCAAGGAATCACCCCATGCCATTAATGAATATTAATGATCATTGTTTCCTAAGGGTAACTATTGTTTGTGTATGCTAATCACCCAAGTTGTTGGCTATGATTTGCATGCTATGAGGTTTGTCATAAGTGGGGGTATGACATGCTAGTTGGATTATAACATATTGACACTTACACCATGAAGAACACAAATGATTAAATAGAAAGAGAGGACCAATTGAACCATCTTGTGGTCAGCCTATATCAAATTGAGAAACAACGTCAAGGCTCGAGAATAAAAACAAGCAAAGAATGAATGTGAAGCTTACATAGGTAAACAAAAATTTAACTCTAGAAATTATTCAACCTAACCAATTCACCTATACTGGAACTCAATGAATTCAAGATACATCAAATAGAAGAAAAGTTTCTTCAAGACCATGAATGATCAACAACATTCCATGATTATATTGAAAAGATTTTACATCAAAAAACAAAACACTAATCTATATTATCATTAAGCCATAAAATATGTCTGTAAAGTTTAGAAGCATCACAAAAACTTTCAAGAAACATAGTACTATCCAAAATGAATACCCTCCAAATGATTATGATTATGTTGATGTTGATATCTATAATTTATGTCTAATGATTATGATGACGTTGATGTTGATGTCTATAATTTATTTCACTTATTGACGCTTGCCTAGATTGAATTTTGAATTGCTAGGCTGGAGAATGCTTTCAAAGTTTAGGGTTTGTTCTACATGATACTCTTAGTTACAGCTCAAATGTAACTCAACATATTTTTGATGTTGGGCAACCCACTGTAGAAACTCATCCGCAAGTGAAATTTAATGTTGTGAATCTTGGCATTGTTAATGTTATTACTTTTCCTCACGTTTCATATTTGTGAAAATGTTTCTTGGCACTATCTTCTTTTTCGATTCCTATATTTGCAGCTTTTTAGATCATTAACATAAGCATTACATGTCTTTGTTCAAAGTTTATTCTAACATTATATTATATCTTATTCTTATTACAATGTTCTGTGTTGTGGGGCAGGAGGTCAATCTTCATTGTCTTCATTGTGGGGGATAGTGAAGATTTCTCTAACAAATAGCAAGTCTTCTTTAGTATCTTATAATAACATGCTAAACTAATAAAGGTGTTATGTGCATTTAATCTGCCAATTACTAATAGATTAAGCATATTATTACTATGCTTATTGTTCCATTTAAATGCATTTAACACAAAAAACAAATTTACAAAACTGAACCAATGGCATGTTTACAACAAAGGTCTCCAAACTGATTTCTTGCCGGGTGACCCCACAATAGTGGGTTACACTTTTTTAGATGTGTAGATTTTTGCTGAAATAACACATTTTTAATAAAATATGATGATTTAAGCCTTGATAACATTAAAAAAACATTGATATAGCATATATACTCCTCATTCATACCTACAATGGAGTCTCCTTCGTACCTATTAAAATGCTGACAAAAAATCACTTCAACTTTATCTTTTGGCAAATCAAATGAATCCATTTTAAAAACCTATCTATGTAGTAAGGTTGAAAAAAAATCTTTCCAATGATTATAATGTTAATATATATTAAGTTTATTATGACTTTATATTTTTGTTTTCACTAAACATCGATTATTTCACTGTATGTCTACCTCTATGTTTGAGACTTATAAAAAAATAGTAAATGAGAGAAAAAAAATTCTAAAAAATATCTATACCCTAGATATTGAAGTTCTCTTTCTATCAAAAAAAAATGAAATTGGACAAATACACAACAAGTTATAAGCTATGTAGTCAAGGTATGTCAAAATTACGATTTAGTCAACTTCAAACATTAATAAAATATGAAATAATCATTATAATTTCGTCAAACCAATTACATGCCCTTCGTATAGATATTACAAAATTCAATTCTAAAAAATCACATTGATATCTATTTTAGAAAAAAGTTATGCTCTATGAAAATAATGTAACTCTTTGAAAATGATGTTTTTAGCAACATACCAGTTTTCATGGGAGAAAGAAAAAACTATTCAAATCAATTCAAAAATAAAAATAAAAAATATATTTAGAATCTAGATAGAAAATCCTAAAATACTCTAATTTACTTCATCTTTTGATTTCAAATCATATAATGACAATATGCATCTGAATTTGAAAGTTTTTTTGAAAATGTAGAGTTCAGTGTCCGTTCAGGCAAAAAAGTATAACCCACTATTGTGGGTGGTTTCCAAGATGTGTTGAGGAGTTTGCTCCTTGTTTAATGCTAATTGTTACTGCACAATCCACTCATACAACAGTTAAATGCTATGTCGAAAGGATGGTTGATAGTGTTCCTTGAGGGAAGGAGGATTTTGAAAGACTTGTTATCATTGTATTGTGTATTTCCAATATGTTTGGATGCAGGGCAGACTAGGAGAATGAAGGATCACTCACTGATTACATGATAACCCAGTTTTGAAGGGTCATTGGTTGAGGGGACAGTCAAGGTCTGGATGATTGGGCCATTGGAGGACCCTATTTCTTTGTATTAATTTCTATTCAAATTGGATGCATGGATTTCTTGAGAATTATCGACTGCTATTTATCTTGCAACTACATATGTAAATCTGCATATACTTCTCTAGGGTTGTAAGCCACTTAGGGATCAAAATAGAGAAAACAAATGAAAAATTATTCTTTGTCCTATTTCCTTTTAACAAAGTCTCAACTATCAATGATACAATACATTTATGCCCTGGGCTATCAATACAAATGATGCCTAGCTAGAAGCTCACAGACTGTCCATTTGATAACCATAGTCAATATTTCAAAAAAATGGATATCCTTGAGCACAAGCACCAATAACATCAAATAATGGATTTAAAGCACAGGCTAGGGCATGACACAAGTAGAATGCGGCCATTTCAGTGAGCATCTCAACAATATACAATGGCATCATTAATGTGCCAGTAATATCAACAAACGTGAATCCAAACATTTGAAAACCAATGGCATGTTTACAAAAAAGGTCTAATAGAACTCCCAACAATTCTTAAACATACTTTATCTGATATGATGAATTCTTAAACAATTAAGGTTGGAGTAGACATAGTTATCACACATTTTTTGTGTGGTACAAGGAAGATTTGGCTAGGTCAAATCTTCTTTCGTGCTAGCAATCTACAGAATTAGACCTTTATTAACAATTCATCATATCAGATAACTAGTATGTTTAAGAATTATTGGGACTAGTCCTTTGGCATGTATTAAATAGAATAGAATTTTCAGCATATTATTATCATTATATTTCTTTGTTCTAAACATGTCATTGGTTCAGTTTTGTAACTTCACTATTGTATGAGTGGATTGTGCAGGAAAAGTTAACATTAAATAAGGAGCAACTCCTCAACACATCTTGGAAACCATTGAATTCAATAATAAATGAAACCTAACACCAACACTATTCATTCCATTCACTTCTATCAAGAATAAAGCATTTAATCCATTCAACATTACATATAATAATTAGACAGTTACATTTCCTGACTATGTAGAGGAACAGTTACAATCAAAAGTACTTTCACCCTTGCACAATCTATTCCAAACTTCAAGTAAAATGAGCAATATACTATATCAAATAATTTATATTCATAGTAACCATTGAAAGGATCATTTTTTCAATGAACCCTCTGATTGTACCCCTACGGAAAAGAAAGGAAACCTCAAAATACAGAAAGGAAACTTAGTAAAACCAGTCTATGTCATTGTTTGTGAGGGTACAGTCATGATAGGTGCCTCTCAAACCTCTCCAAACATGTAAGATTATCTTTAAATACTTTATTGATCTCTTCTAAACATTAACCAAATTAAACATACATTTGAATCCACACACAATAACCCCAAAATGAAGGGTTTTGTATCCTTTAATGAATCTCAGTCACTGGTAACGTATGGATAGTCAAACTAGTAGTCTCCAAAGCATTTAATAAGTGAATATGAATGTTTGAAAACTTTCCTCTCAACTTCCCCAACCACTCCTAATCAGTTAGAGGGATTAGTTGAGTGTTTAGACACTAAAACTTCTCATGCAACTCCCAAAATTTCTCATACAAAATAAAATTAAATCTAGTATGCCAAAGGACTAGTCCCAACAATTCTTAAACATACTTTATTTGATATGATGAATTGTTAATAAAGGTCTAATATACAATGGTCATGCTAGTAATATAAACAAATGTGAATCCAAACATTTCAAAACCAATGGCATGTTTACAAAAAAGGTCTAATAGAACTCCCAACAATTATTAAACATATTTTATCTGATATGATGAATTCTTAAACAATTAAGGTTGGAGTAGACATAGTTATCACACAATTTTTTGTGTGGTACAAGGAAGATTTGGCTAGGTCAAATCTTCCTTCATGCTAGTAGTCTACAGAATTAGACCTTTATTAGCAATTCATCATATCAGATAAAGTATGTTTAAGAATTGTTGGGACTGGTCCTTTGGCGTGTATTAAACAAAATAAAATTTTCAGCATATTATTATTAAAATTTACAAAACTAAACCAATAGCATGTTTACAACAAAGAAATAGAATGATAATAATATGCTGAAAATTCTATTATGTTTAATACACGCCAAAGGACTAGTTGTATGAAATTGTCAATCACATAGCTTTTCATTGTTATATGAGTGGATTGTGTAGGAACAATTAACACTAAATAAGGAGAAAATGCCTCAACACATCTTGGAAACCATTTAATTCAATAATAAATGAAACCTAACACCAACACTATTCCTTCCATTCACTTCTACCAAGAATAAAGCATTTAATCCATTCAACATTACATATAATCATTAGACAGTTACATTTCCTGACTGTGTAGAGGAACAGTCACGACCAAAATGATCTAAACATTTCAACTAGTGAATTGATATCCTTGAGCACAAGCACCAATAACATCAAATAATGGAGATAAAGCACAGGCCATGGCACGACACCAATAGAATGCGATCATTTCAATGAGCGTTCATGATCAAATAAAATGCAATGCATTTGAAATTTGCAGTCGAATATGATGCCAGAGGCTTGAAAGACGTTGCTCGTCAAAGATGCCAATCAAAGATGAAGAAATCACATACCTTCTCTCGCACTCAGCTTTCATGAAGGAAGATTTGATAGTCAAATCTTCCTTGGACCACACAAAGAACATGTCATTGGTTCAGTTTTGTAAATTTGTTTTTTGTGTAATTAGTAATTGGCAAATTAAATGCAGATAACACCTTTATCAATTTAATTAGCATGTTATTATCATATCAAATAAAGTATGTTTAAGAATTGTTGGGATTGGTCCTTTGGTGTGTATTAAACAAAATAGAATTTTTAGCATATTATTATCATTATATTTCTTTGTTCTAAACATGTCATTGGTTCAATTTTGTAAATTTGTTTTTTGTGTTAAATGCATTTTTCATGAGGAGGGGTCTTCTTCTGAGGAGATTGATGAAGATTGTGCACCTCAAAAACCAATTCATAAGGTACCAATCATGTTTTCTATTCACTTATATTTTTGGATTGGTAAATCTCCTTATAAGTTTCATGTCCTTTCTTTTGATTACTATGGATGAGATATATATCTTACATTTAACATTCAACTTCTTTACATTTTAGAACATGTAGTGTGTTTTTTGAGGATTTTACCAAATCAACTTTTAACATAAACCGCAAACACCAAACTGATATCTTGCCCTTTCAACTTGACAAAATATTTGCATTTGACCAATAACTGCAAGCAACTGAATGATAAATCCACATACCTATATCTTTGTAAAATACCTGGAACATCAAAAAGATGGCTAAGTGGTTGCCGCCATGATTTTTATATACTAAATATGGGAAAAAAAGCACCAAAATGAATCGAATAGAAAACATGATTGGTCATTCAGAGAGCATTCATGATCAAATAAAATGCAATGACTTCTCTCATGCTCAATCAACTTTCACCCACTCCTTTTCTCTACAATCGAAATAAAAATGATTTGGCCATTTTAAAATAGTGAATCAATATCCTTGAGCACAAGCACCAATAACATCAACTATTTTGATATGTGGGTACCCTACTATTGGTAAGAGTGTTTTTATTAATAATATTACTCTGCAAGCTTGAAGAAGCAGTATATTTTGGAAAATGAAGAGTGGAAAGTGTAGACTAGGATTTGAGCGTGCACCTAAACCTGTTTTGAAGGCCAAAGACAAACAAACGTCATGGCATATAATCAAATCAAATTTAATGGTAAACAAACTAAAATCAAAGCCACCTCAGTTTAAGCCTAAAACGGATGCGCCCATGCACCGTTTGATATGCTTGGATATAAATGGATGTGGGTGTGCAAACTCAAGCACTTGGAGCATGCAAAATAGGATGATTTGAGGATCAAGAAGACCCAAAATGACACAAAATAGGTATGAGGAACCTATTTTGCCTCAAAAGGCCTCAAGAACACACAAATATGCAAAGCTAAATGAAAGAACTAAGATTAAAACAAGAAATGAATCTATGTTAATCCATTTAAGCTAATTTAGATGTGATTTAAGCTTGAAAATGATCTAAAATAATGAGTTTATGCTTATGCTAAAATGAAAATGACATTATAACTTTGCTATTGAGTTTGAGAGTTGAAAGATGATTTGCCTTAGGAAGTGAGGGTATTTATAGGATTTCTAAAGGCTTGGGGTAGGAGGAATGAATGGCCAGGATTGAAATCCTTAAGAGAGGCCAAGATTCACTCAAAGGGAAGCACATGGATTGTGCTAGTTCTCAGCCAATCAGGAGGTGACACATGTCACAAGGTGAGTGGATGAAGGGAAGGGCAAAGAGGAGTCAACAAAGGGGGCTCCAAGCTCATAACTCTCCAAATAAATGCTTGTAAGAGCAATGAATGGGCTTTAAGAGGCTTTGAAGACTTTGGGGAAGCAATAAATGCTTTGTGGTTGAGATATTTGGAAGGAAAGACTTTGTTTTGGTTTAGGAAAGTCTTAAGCTTGGTTAGGATTGCACAAAGGTTTAAGGGTAGGATTAGGATTAGATTAGGACAAGAAAAGGATTAGGATGGGTGAAGAGGGTGGATTTGAGAAGATTCTAGAAGAGTCTAAATTTCTCCTTAGTTTCATGGAATAAAAGTTATTCATTCCAAAAGCTTAAGTTTTAGGAATATTTATTAAAATATTTTCAATAAATATGAAAATTAAATATTTAACCTTAATTAAATATTTAACCTTGGGATTAGGGTTAGAAAAGATGGGATTAGCCTTTTAATCGAAATTAAGAAGGGATTAGAAGATTTTGGAAGAGGTTAGTGGTCTTAAGGAAATTGGCCAAGTTTGGGATAAAAAATAAATTAAAAATAAATTAATTTATTTTTGAAGTTTTTTGGTCAATTTATTAATTAAATAATTAATAAATTAGGGATAATGTCCAAATGACATTTTTAGGCTAGATTCCTTAATTAAAGATTTTTAATTAAGAGAGAGGGATTTAATGCCATAAAAATAAATTAATTAATTAAATAAATAATTAATTAATAAATGATGATGTCATCAAGGATTTTCAGAAAACAAAAATAATTTATTTTCTGAAGGATTTTTCGGTGTCTACATTTTGCCCCTCTTTGATGCGATGCCGCAAGTGGCATGGCGTCAAAGACAAGAAAACAAGATGCCAAGGCTAGAATCAGAAGAAGAGGGTATGACTCCTGGGTGGATTAGAAGAAAGAGGACACATGCCCCGGTGAGACAAAATCATGGAAGATGCACCTAGTGGGACAAGGGGAAAGAGGGATTACGCCCTGGGACAGAGTGTGCCCGGCGGGACGAGGAAGGAAAGGCCTAGGAAGAAAGGGGAGATAAATAACCTCACTTCTAAGAACAAATATGGATGATATGCAAGATGAGATGGAAATGCAAGATGCAAGATGCAGCTACATGAAGATGCAAGATTAATCTATATGATGCAGGATGCAGGGGAGATGGGGAAGCTCCAAGTGCAAACAGGAGTGCACAGCCTAGATTTAATATAGCTATGTTAGAGACCTGCCAAAGATACTGGGATCACGAGGCCTGTCAACAACGTCGCAGAGGACTGACAAGGACTGACGCTAAACAAACACACAGGGTTGCCCCAACATCACACATGAAGCGCAGAGGTGACATGGCGGATCCGATGCTGAAGGAACCACAAACACACAACTGACTCACAGGCAGAAGTGAAAGATCAAAAGACCTTGCCCCAGATTAGCACACCGTGATATAATGAATCGTGGTGACCCTGGTGGGATAATGAGAAGCCAAAAAGATTAACAAGACCCAAAGGACAAAAATCCAAGATCAAAATGATAACTCCAAAAAGACATCCTTTGCCAAGGAGAGAGATTAGGTTTGATTGATGGTGGGAAGATTGGTCGGACAGGAGGAACGATATATCCTCAAGGACCAGGATGGAAGATTAGGTCAGACAGGGGGAACGATATATCCTCAAGGACCCATGGGTTGGTGAGAGAATAAGTGTAGTTGTTCGCTGGAAAAAGCTGAAGTTCAAGGAATAATTAGGATGAGCAAGGATAAGTCGACAATTGATGTTGCTGAAGCACAAGGCCCGAGTGGGACTACAAATTTTTTGAGGCTGGGGATGGGACAAGATTATTTGATCAAATGCTGCTGCAGGATGGACAAAGGCTATGTACAACAAGGAGGAACGATATGCACAAGGGATATGTACAGAAGCTCAGGATTGGGGATAGGAAGATCACACTCAGCGGGACTCTCACTAGGACGGAGACAAGAAGGATATATACAGGGAGGATTGCGCTATACAGGAAAGGGAAAAGGATATGGTACAAGATATGGTACACAGCTTTGGAATAGGATATGGATTGCAGATGGGTTGGAGGAAGATGGGAGCTGAATGCGTGGAAGATAGGGGAGATGGAACTGCTGGGAGATCTGTAAAGAGATTATGGATGGAGGAAGAGGACGGTAGCTGAAAGGACAACTGAATAGATAAATAGCTCAGTTTACTATGTTGGCGCCTGTTTGCCAGGTTTTCACCAACATACTTGTCCAAGGCACTTGAATTGCCAAGTTTTCACCGTTTGGACGATTATTTTCTCTTTCTCTTTTCTTTTTTTTCTATTTTCGCTTTTTTGCTTTTTTTGCTTTTTTTGAATGTTTTTAGATTTTTTGATATATGCAGGATTAAGTTCAGGCATAGAACCTCTTCAGATGGATGATGTTGATAGGATCATTCAAGGGCTCACCTTCTGGTGTTGATAGCTGATAGGCGCCGGAGCCGAAGGATGCGGTGACAACATAGGGGCCCAACCAAGTAGGCTCAAACTTGCTTTTCTTTTCTCTATTTACTAGGACCTTCTAATTTTCTTTAAGGACCATGTCACCGACCTGGAATTGTCTAGGATGGACCTTTTTGTTATAACTCCTTTTGAGTCGATTCTGGTATGCAACCATGTGATCATAGGCTTGCTGTCTCTTTTCATCTAGCAGATCTAGCTGTGTGAGCCGGGCCACACGATAGTCTTCATCAGTTGTATAGTTCTTCATGGAGACGCGCAATGATGGGAGCTCAACCTCAATCGGCAGAACGGCTTCAGCACCATATACAAGGGAGTATGGGGTGGTGCCTGTGGGAGTGCGATAGGAAGTGCGGTAGGCCCAAAGGGCGGGATTGATTTGGAGGTGCCAGTCACGACCAGAATCATTGACAACCTTCTTGAGGATTTTCAAGATAGTTTTGTTAGTTGCCTCAGCTTGGCCATTTCCTTGAGGGAAATATGGACTAGAGAAACGGTGATGGATGTGGAGTCTGGCACATAGATCATCCACCTGTTGGTTTTCAAAAGGTGTGCCATGGTCTGTGAAAATGGTAGATGGTATGCTGAAGCGGCAAATGATGTGGTAAAGGATGAACTTGGATATTTGGATGCCAGTGGTTAGGGTGAGCGGAATCGCTTCAACCCATTTGGTAAAGTACTCTATGGCTGTTATGATATACTTGTGTCCATCCGAAGAGAGGGGGGTGATCAAGCCAACGAGGTCGAGGCCCCAACATGAAAAAGGCCACGGTGGTGCAATAGGCTGTAGATCCTGTGCTGGTGCATGTATCAAATTGGCATGCTGTTGACATGGGAGACATTTCTTGACAAATTCACACGCATCATGTTCCATTGTTGGCCAATAATACCCAACTCTAAGCAGCTGCTTTGCTAGAACCATGCCACTTGTGTGGGCACCGCAAATTCCAGCGTGAACTTCTTGTAAGGCCAGGACAGCCTCGTTTGAGTCTAAACATCTAGATAGGACATTGTGATACCCGCGACGATATAGGGTGTTGGCTACAAGAGTGTAGCGGGAAGCTCTGCGGATAAGGTTTTGGCGTTGGTTATTGGTGAGATGGGGAGATATGATACCATTTTTTAGATATGCATGGATTTCGTGGTACCATGGGGATTGAGGACCAACCAAGACACACACCATGTCTGCATCGACGTTCTCATAAGCTGGTGAATGTAGCTGCTCGACTAGAAATTCATACTATGATGCATCTCGTGGTATTTCCAATAAGGATCCGATGGTTGCCATTGCATCTGCTGCTTTGTTCTGAAGCCTTGGGATCTGATTGAATTGTAGATGTAGGAAATGCTCTTTCAGTTTATCCACCAGTTGCTTGTAGGGTAGCAATTTGTCGTCCTTTGTCTGATATTCATCTAGGACTTGCTTGATAATCAGCTGTGAATCTCCAAATACTTGTAATTCTGTGATGTTCCATTGGATAGCTGTTTTGAGACCTAAGATGAGTGCCTCATATTCTGCAATATTGTTGGTACAGGGGAATCCCAACTTGAATGATTTTGGAATATAGTCACCTTGAGGTGTGACGAATAGGATTCCTGCCCCAGAGCTATGGGATGTGTTGGAACCATCAAAGTATAGTTTCCACATGGGCTGCTCTTCAATCATGCATAAGTGTTCATCAGGGAATTCCATGATTAGTGGATAGGCATCCACCAGTGGTGCTTCTGCTAGTTGATCGGCAATGACTTGCCCTTTGATTGCTTTGCGATCTACATACTGAATGTCAAATTCGTTGAGTAACATGACCCATTTTTCCATACGGCCTGTGAGGGTTGTCCTTGATAACAGATACTTAAGAGGGTCCACCTTTGATATGAGCTTGATTGTGTGGCTAAGCATGTAATGTCTAAGTTTTTGAGTGGCAAAGACCACTGCTAAGCATGCTTTCTCCATGGGTGAATAGTTAAGCTCATAGCCCACAAGAGTGCGACTGATGTAGTAGACAGCTCATTCTCTATTTTCATCATCATGCTGTGCTAGGAGTGCCCCTAGTACTGTAGCTATTGTTGAGATGTAAAGGATGAGTGGGCATCCTGGAACTGGTGGTACTAGGATTGGTGCATTAGCTAGATACTCTTTGAGCTTATCAAAGCTTCTTTGACATATGGGATCCCACTTGAAGTTGGTGTCTTTGCATAAGAGATGTGAGAATGGTTGACACTTATCCGCTAGCTGAGAGATGAATCGCCGAACTGATTGAAGTTTGCCCTGTAGGCTTCTGAGCTGTTTGAGATTTCTTGGTGGAGGCATCTCCGTTATTGCTTTTACCTTTTTAGGATCGATCTCTATGCCTCATCGAGAGATGATGAAGCCTAGAAGCTTGCCAGATGTAACACCAAAGACACATTTCTTAGGATTAAGCTTTAAGCCATAATGATTCAGACGATCAAACACATGCTCTAAGATGTCGAGGTGTTCATCCCTTGTTTTGGATTTTGCAAGGATATCATCCACATAGTCTTCAAGGATCTTGTGGATCATGTCATGGAAGATCGCTGTCATTGCTCGCTGATATGTTGCTCCTACATTCTTTAGCCCAAATGGCATCATGTTGTAGCAGAAGGTACCCCATGGGGTTGTGAATGCTATTTTATGTTGATCTGCTTCTGCTATATGAATCTGATTGTAGCCTGAAAATCCATCCATGAGTGATAGCATTTCGTGACCCACTGTGAGGTCTACAAGCATGTCTATGTTTGGCAATGGGAAGTCATCCTTAGGACATGCCTTGTTCAAGTCCCTAAAATCAGTACAGATTCTGATGTCGCCAGAAGGCTTTGTGACTGGCACCATGTTAGAGATCCACTCTGAATAATCTATTGCTCTGATGATCTTAGCTTGGAGGAGCTTCTCAAGCTCTACTTTGACGAGCAATGCTACCTTTGGATGCATTTTCCTTAGCTTCTGCTTCACTGGCTTGACGTTTGGATCTACTGATAGATGATGAACAACAAGGTTTGGATCAAGCCAAGGCATATGGGCGTATGACCATGCAAAGTTGATGATGGATTCCTTGAGCAAGGCACTGAGAGCGATTTCTTCTCCTTCTGTTAGGTTGACTGCAATGTAGGTGATCCTTGGACATTCTTCTGTTCCCAAGTTGATTGGCTTGGTTTCCTCTATGATGATCGGCGACTGCTCTGGTCTATAATCTTGGATAGGGGGAAGAGGCAAGGCTTCATCTTCTAGCGCCTGAATTGCCAGGTTTTCACTAGAAGATACGCCCTTTATTTTTACTATTTTGGAATCAGAATGTGCCCCAAGGGGGTTTTCACATAAAGACTCATGATGTTCTTTTGCTATTTCATTTTTGCGACTAAAGCTTGCTTCTTCCCCAAAATATCCTTCTGGGTGAAGCTGATAGACAGAGGTTGATGTTGGATCCTGGTTGACTGCTGGATCTGATGCCCCCATGAATTCTAGGAGTGCTTGTGCACTTTGGAACTCATCGATGTGTGCGATGCTTGGTTGGTCCCAATCTATGAGGTCAGGGTTTGTGAGGGGAAGATCTATGAGGTTAATGGAGAGTTGTTGGAGGACAGAAGTCCCCAGGAGGGTGTCATCGGCAAAGATATCGTCGTAGGATCGGATGTCTTTCTCTTTGGGGATGTCTTCGATTTCCACAAGGTCATCCTGGCTATTCGAAAAGTTCACGTTAGTCATGTTAGTGCCCGCAGTTGTGGTATTGGGCTCTTGTTTAAGCAGGCGAGAGGTATTAAAGCCAAGTCCTTGCTATTCTGGATTTTGGGATGGTATGATAGGAAACAAATTTCCATCCTCTTGTGGTCCTAGACCACCACCTTGATAGTTATAGTGTTCTGTGACATTCTTGTAGGGGATTGGATATTTCTCTTTGAAGTACTCAAGAAGTTGTGTGTCACGTGATGGGGGATCTTTGTATAACCATTTGTTAATATCTGGATCCATTTCTTTGCTGTTGATGTTGCCATGAGACTCAAAAGTCATGTTTCTGATTTGCTTGAGCTTATAATGTTCCCCAACAGGCTTGTTTTGACAACTTGGGCACCCTTGAGTATGTGGATCACGTGGAAGAGCTCCTACAGCAAATGCATCACTGAGGCTGTATTCGCCACAACCCTGGTTGTTGATCTTGATGGATGATAAGGTGGAAGAGAGGATGGTCTCTGGATCATGATGGGATCAGGATGAGCTAGCAATAGAAGTACCAATATCGGTTCCAGGACAATGAGTAGAATGAGGGAAAGATGCTTCCATCGCAAGGCAGTATGCGAAGGGGTTAGGGTCAGCGTGGATGGTAACCTCAGTGCCTTGATGTGGAAACTTGATGCACTGATGGTAAGTAGATGGTACGACCTTAATGGAATGGATCCATGGACGATCGAGGAGGATATTGAACGGTAGGTCAAGATCAACAACGTGGCAGAGAGTATCTTGCGTTGCTGGGCCTAGCTGGATAGGCAAAGTTATAGTACCTTCAGAGGTACGCTCCAAGTTATCATATGCTTTGATAGTGATTTGCTCATGTTGTATGTCGGCCTCCGTGAACCTGATCTTCTTGATGAATTTTAATGTGCACAAGTTGAGGGCTGAGCCATTATCCACTAGAACTCGTTTGATTGCGAAATCTCTGACCATGACAGCAATGCGGAGAGGGAGAGTATGGTCAGGAGCGACATCTGGTATATCAGATTCTTTGAAAGATAAGGCACATGCTGCTGATAGGTGTCCCACAAGAGTTTCAAACTGAGTTGTGTTAATGTTCGTGGGGACATGACCTTCTTTTAGAGCTTTGTCCAGGATCTCCTGATGGATGGGTGATGTGCGGAGCAAATCCAAGATAGATATTTGGGCTGGCATGTTCCCAAGATGCTCTATGATATTGTATTATGCTCTTGGTGCATTATGCTGTGTTGCGCGTGCATTTGATGCTGGCCTGGTGTTAGACTGTGTTGTGGATGCAGTAGATGTTGGCCTTGGAGGAGCAGCTGATCTCAGAGGAGCACCGACAACAGTTATCCTACCACTGCGGGTAGTTGCAGCACATTGTCGATCCGGCCCTCTGACGTGGATGGTATTGATGGTGGGCTCATCTTGGATGGGCTCAACTTGAGTTATGCATCCGATATACTTGTCATAGTTGATGTAAGCCGCTGTGTGATCTTCTTGCTTGCCTTTGCCATGATTTTGGGGCTGATTGGCATTGGCTTGATTCTTCCCGGTATCGTGTTGAGGGAACACATTTTGATATATTTGCAAACCGGCGTTGGGTGAAGCTTGAGCTGGTGCATCGACCTGGATCTCCTTACGATCAATGAGATCCTGGATGTAGTTCTTAAGCCGCATGCACTTCAATGTTGTGTGCCCATTCACACGATGATAATCACAGTATTCATTTTCTTTATACCAATCAGACTTTGGTGCGTTATCATCCTTCTGTGGGATGGGCAGATATGTGATCATATTTGCCTTGGCTAGCCGATAAAAGATCTGATCCAGAGGCTCACCCAAAGGTGTGAAAGTCCTCTTTGGCTTGTTCTGATTGTTGGGTTTGTTCTGCCTTGGGGCAACGTTAACTGCATTAACAGGATTGCCTTGACGTGCTGGCTGCTGCTGTTGGTATTGCTGCTGATACTGTTGCATAGGTGGTTGATGAGCTTGAGGAGGCTGCTGATAAATAGGTGCTTGATATGCGGGAGCTGGTGGTTGCTGATAGATGGGTGCTTGTGGCGGTTGGTATGTTTGAGCTGGTGTAGGACTAGCCACAATGAATTGTACATTCTTAGTGTCAGTGGCTCCATCTGTAATAACATTCTTGTTACGATTCCAGTAATAGGATTTATCATTGTTAGGTTTGTTCTTGGAATCATCCTTGAAGTGACAAATAGTGCCTTCGTCTAGGAGAGCTTTCTTGATGCCTATGCCTTTACTCTTGATGTCTTGGTATGTCTGGAGACAGTTCATTCGCATGTGATGGGATAGCTTTGGATGCAGGTTATCAATGAAGATCTTTGTTAGATGCTTCTCTGGTGGCTGATATGATAACCTGGTTGTAAGATTCTGCCATCTTTGCAAGTATTCTGCAAGGCTTTCTCCGTCTTTCTGCTTTGAGTTGCATAGGTCTAGCAAGGACAACTCATTCTCCACATTATGGGCATAGTGTGTGATGAACTTCTCAGAGAGTTCAGCAAAAGTTTTTATTGTCCCATGTGGTATTTTGTAAAACCACTCAACAGTAGTTCCTCCCAAGCTTTTGGGAAATAGGCGCAGGAGATAGTTATCACTGTAAGCTACTTCTTGGCACGCCATGTAGAACTCTTTGATATGGTTTACTGGATCTCCTTTCCCCCGATACTTGTCGAACTTGGGCATCTCAAAATTCTTGAGGAAAGGGATAGTTGCTATGGATCGATCGAAGGGATATGAGCACACCTCTTCGAACTTGTATGTTTTATTCTCTGTTCCACTTTGTAGCTCCTTTAGAGCGCTTTTCATTGCTTCCCACTCAGCATTGAGTGGCGAGGGAACTGGGACTTCTGCTTGTGATGGAAGCTGTGGAACTGGATATGGCGCTTGCTGTGGATAAATAGGTTGGAACTGATTTTGGGGCAATGGTTGCTGGGGATATTGCTGGTGTGGCATAGGGGGATATTGTGGTAAATGATATGAGATCTCTTGATGTTGTTGGGCTGCTTGCTGTTGTTGAATTGGCAGTTGTTGTGGGACTGCTTTCTATTGTTGAACTAGCGGTTGTTGTGGGACTGCTTGCTGATATCGGACATTTGGAACTTGTTGTTGTAACTGATGGGTGGGAACTTGTTGTTGCTGGGGGATGATAGGGATTTTTTGCTGAGGCTGATAGCAAGGGACTTGCTGTTGTGGAGGAATGATGGGTGTTTGCTGAAAGGGGACATGTGGTTGCTGTGGGGGAGGCTGTTAGAATGATGCTGCTTGCGGGTATGATGGTGGTAGTTGCTGAGGTTGGCTTTGGATTTGGCTGATATAAGCTGGGTGCATGCCTGCATTACTTAGAGGTGGAACAGATGTGGGGGAGCTAGAAGCAAAGGGTGATGGGGTAAGATAGCTGGGGAAAGTTGGCTGTTGAGGTGGTGGAACTTGCTGGAAGATATTTGGGATTTGGGATGAATAGCTTGAAGCTGGCGGTGTTTCGGGTAGTTGTTGCTGTGCTACTTGGGCGAAGGTGGTTTGTTGACTTGCAACCATAGATGTAGGGGATTGAGATGGGATCCCCCATGCCTTCATTTCTTCTTGTGTAAGGCCCCACTAAGAGCTTGTGTTAGGGTGCACTGCAGTGGATGATGGAATGGTAGGAGCAACGGGAGTTTGGGACATGAATGATGGTTGAGAGAAAGGAGCTTGTTGAGGTTGTGGTTGAGCGGATGCTTGTGAGGAGGAAAATGAAGGAAACACCCAAGAGAAAGATGAGGTTGGAATGGGAAGCGATTGCGCTAACCCCAAAGAAGAAGGTACGGATGCTTGGGGGGTGAAGGGTGACGGTACTCCTTTGATGGTGAAAGGAATTGCTTGACTTACGGATGGCGGCGGTGTAAAAGCTTGTGTGAGAGGTGGAAGCTGACTTTGGTTTGAGTGTTGGTTTTGGGCTTGGGCAGCCATAGCAGAGGATGAAGCAAAAGGGGTATGAGATGGAGCGGATGGTGCTGCAGCTTGTGTTGCGGGACTGGCGAGGCTTCCTTGCAAGAAAAGGGGAATGGTGGCAAGCTCCTAGGGTGTTTGCATGATAGGATCGGGGAATGATTGGACAAACGGAGAATATGCTTGTGCTGGAACTTGGATTGTTTTGATGGGGATGCGTGGATAGAGAGATGGTGGGATGGAGGTACTTTCTGGCAGGTAGTGAACAAATGTGCTTTGCTGATGTTGTGGTATAAGGGCATTGGTTGCTGGTGGGCTTTCTGGAAGATTTGCAAAGGCTTGGTTTGCCAAGGGGGATGAAGGGATGTTTGGATCTTCACATGGGTTACTGGCTTGGATCTGGGGATTGTAGGTCATCATGGCATTGGTGAAAAGGTTGGGATCAGATGAGGTTGTTGGTGGATAAGGATTCATGCTTCTTCTTTTCCGAGATCTAGTCTCAACAGGCATGGAGATGCAAGTGCTAAATGTATGCAAGATGTTTGGCTAAAAGATGTTGATGGATGCAAAGTTGATGAACTTCTAAAGATGATGACTTCTAAGATGCAAATGCAAAGATAGGGATCAAGATGGCGATGATGGAAGCTGGATGGAACGGATATGGATCGAGACGGTGGAGGAAAGACAGGTTGCTGGTGGAAAGCTGGTGAAAGATTACTAAGTGGTCAACAAATGAGCTGCTATTTTTCCCAAATGGAGGATCAGAGATATGATGGGGTCAACCTAAGATAGACTGATGATCTTCGGTCAACAAGTTTCTTATCAATGCACTCCAATCTCTTGCTCGAGATGATGGCTATGCAAGGACAAGGTTTGATTTCTTTATGACAACACGTTGTGTCAAAAAAGAGGATGATGGTCTCTGATCTTGGATATGGGATAGGAACAACTCAAAAGGTACAACACTAAGTGTTGGTGGAACTCTGGATTTGGAGCAAAATATGATGGATCTGCTGGAAAGATATGGAAAGCTAATGGGGGGATGCTAGTGGAAAAGGTGTTGAAGGGTGAAGGGACAAATGCTCTATCTAAAGGGACAATGCAGATGACAAGGATTGATTCTAGAATGCTGGTAGGAAGATAAATGCACTTTATGATGTTTTGAAATGCAACTAAGGTTTTGATGCTGATGCAAAGGGTGAAACTATGATGAAACTAAGATGCAAGGCTGTTTGAGACAAGATTTCAAGATCTGAAGATGGAACAAGACATGAACAAGGATTTTGGCTAATCTTCTGGCTCAAGGTTGACAAAGTGATGGTTAACTCGGAAACGGAAGGTGAACTGTTTGATGCGGGCGTTATGGGCAATGTTCTCAAATCTGGTTTGGGACTTCTCCTCTACTTGGGTTGCTTGGATAATGGATTGATAGGTCTTGGTGTTCTTCTTGATAACTTTTCACTCTTGATAGGCTTGGGATTTAGGCAACTTCGCTTTAGGATGTTTGTTCTTGCTGGGCATCACTTGGAAAAGAGGCTTCTGATTTTGAGGCAAAATTTTCCAATGGCAAAAGTTAAAGTCAAAGCAATTTCCACAAGGGACAAAGCAACCCTGCGGGATACAAACAAAGGCAACTGACTCTGACAAAGCTTTGAAAGTGTATGTTTCAACAAGTGTTTTCACGGAGTCTTTGACTGTCAAGCACTTCAAACAAATCTACCTAAGGAAGGTGAGTATCAAAATCGCTTGCCCACAGCTTGGTATCCCCCAGAAGGGAATACAAATGGTGAGTAATCTTGAGGTGACCCGGTAAACCCCTTGGAATCGGTCCTTGCACAAGGATTTTGATACTTTCGGATGTAGATAGGGTAGCCTCTATTTTATCAGGTTTTTAATAGTTCCGTGGTGTCTCCATACCCGGTTATGCTGATCATCCGTGACTCACTTAAGAGCCTTGCCAATTATGCTGGGGGAGAGGAATGTTTACCATCCCCAAACACGTGTTTGGCACGAACGCCCGACGATTAGGAGATGTAAGTGATTCTTTTGGTATTCACTTATTTGTATACCGGCCGGGGGGGATACCGGTTTGAGGTCGTTCTCTGAGGACGAAGCGCTTCCCCTTGGACAGGCCTCGCTAAAAGTAGAACAAGTGAACTTGTCCAAGTTCAAATGTTCCACGTTGCTTACTCTAACAAGGATTATGCAAGAATTGAAAAACTCCTACATGCACATCAAGCAGATTTTGTTCATTTTCCCAAATTTGATTAAGTGATGTTTTGAACTTTGAAATGAAGACACTCGTGATTAGATTTTGATTTGTTCTTTTTCCTCAAAATGTAAATGAATTGAACGTTTGCAAGTTCTTTCCTTTTGTGCATTCAAGATTTGATTAGCGAGTTGATTTAAGAACTTTGAAAAAGCTTTGTTTTATCCCTTAGATCACTCAAGATTGAATTTGTTTGCTTGTTTTGAAATCTGAAACAGATGAGGGAATAGAGTTGTTCGTTCCTTTTAGTGCATTCAAGATTTGGTTTGATTTTCAAATTGACAATGACACTCTAGGACCTAAGTTCATTTCCTTAAGTTTCATTCAAGATTGAGTTTGACCTTTGCTGTAATAAAAGAAATGAAAAAAAAATCAGTCCCAAGCAACTCAAGACAAAAAACCAAAAAGCGACACCGTCCAGCTTATAGGCGATGCTGGAAAGTTCAAAGGCGACATTTAATTCCTACAGGTGACATTCTGTACCTCAAAAGGCGACAGATAAAAAACCAGAGGCGTGATTTCTTTTGTTACAAGCGTGATTTCTTTACATGCAGGCGACAGAAGAAGAATTCTAGGATGGAACAAAAATTGTCAATCACAGGAAAATCTCAGTTATGCAGGCGTGAAAACAGAGCTCATAGGCGTCATTTCTTTCCTCAAAGGCGTGATTTAATTTCATGAAGGCATGACTGAATTCTTTGTAGGTGACATTTCTTTTGTTGAAGGCGACATTTCTTTGTTTGAAGGTGACATTTAATTGCTGTAGGCGTCATTTCTTTTCATGAAGGCGACATTTCTTTATTTCCTGCAAAATACAAGCATATAAAGTATAATTTCATCAAAATGATTGTGGTTTGAGTCCCACCGGGCGTGCCAGAATGTAGACTAGGATTTGAGCGTGCACCTAAACCTATTTTGAAGGCCAAAGACAAACAAACGTCATGGCATATAATCAAATCAAATTTAATGGTAAACAAACTAAAATCAAAGCCACCTTAGTTTAAGCCTAAAACGGATGCGCCCATGCACTGTTTGATATGCTTGGATATAAATGGATGTGGGTGTGCAAACTCAGGCACTTGGAGCATGCAAAATAAGATGATTTAAGGATCAAGAAGACCCAAAATGACACAAAATAGGTATGAGGAACCTATTTTTCCTCAAAAGGCCTCAAGAACACACAAATATGCAAAGCTAAATGAAAGAACTAAGATTAAAACAAGAAATGAATCTATGTTAATCTATTTAAGCTAATTTAGATGTGATTTAAGCTTGAAAATGATCTAAAATAATGAGTTTATGCTTATGCTAAAATGAAAATGACATTATAACTTTGCTATTGAGTTTGAGAGTTGAAAGATGATTTGCCTTAGGAAGTGAAGGTATTTATAGGATTTCTAAAGGCTTGGGGTAGGAGGAATGAATGGCCAGGATTGAAATCCTTAAGAGAGGCCAAGATTCACTCAAAGGGAAGCACATGGATTGTGCTAGTTCTCAGCCAATCAGGAGGTGACACATGTCACAAAGTGAGTGGATGAAGGGAAGGGCAAAGAAGAGTCAACAAAGGGGGCTCCAAGCTCATAACTCTCCAAATAAATGCTTGTAAGAGCAATGAATGGGCTTTAAGAGGCTTTGAAGACTTTGGGGAAGCAATAAATGCTTTGTGGTTGAGATATTTGGAAGGAAAGACTTTGCTTTGGTTTAGGAAAGTCTTAAGCTTGGTTAGGATTACACAAAGGTTTAAGGGTAGGATTAGGATTAGATTAGGACAAGAAAAGGATTAGGATGGGTGAAGAGGGTGGATTTGAGAAGATTCTAGAAGAGTCTAGATTTCTCCTTAGTTTCATGGAATAAAAGTTATTCATTCCAAAAGCTTAAGTTTTAGGAATATTTATTAAAATATTTTCAATAAATATGAAAATTAAATATTTAACCTTAATTAAATATTTAACCTTGGGATTAGGGTTAGAAAAGATGGGATTAGCCTTTTAATCAAAATTAAGAAAGGATTAGAAGATTTTGGAAGAGGTTAGTGGTCTTAAGGAAATTGGCCAAGTTTGGGATAAAAAATAAATTAAAAATAAATTAATTTATTTTTGAAATTTTTTGGTCAATTTATTAATTAAATAATTAATAAATTAGAGATAATGTCCAAATGACATTTTTAGGCTAGATTCCTTAATTAAAGATTTTTAATTAAGAGAGAGGGATTTAATGCCATAAAAATAAATTAATTAATTAAATAATTAATTAATTAATAAATGATGATGTCATCAAAGATTTTCAGAAAACAAAAATAATTTATTTTCTGAAGGATTTTTCGGTGTTTACAGAAAGATGATGTGTTTCCTGAGATCATGGATGGACATAATGTTGTAGACTTTATTGATCTAGATATCTTGCAAAGGCTTGAAGAACTAGAGAGGGATGAAGGGCTTAGGATGGTAGCTGAGGGTGACAAGGATGATGAGATGGGGGAAGTGGAGTTGAATACTGATGAAAAGGAAGCTTTGGCTATAATTAGGAAGAAGAATAAGATGCTTATTGTCGAACACAGATTGAAGAAGAGTACTATAGAGAGTAGGCCTACCGTACCAAGGAAGTTTAACAAGATCAAGGAATATGGCCTAAATAGAATGGGAAGACATCTTTCTAGGCTAGGCCTAGATCCTTTGACAATTGGGGTAGGATCCAGACCCAGGCTAGAAAGATGTCTTCCTTTCTATTGTGGATAGGCTCTGTTGTTGCAACAACTATAGACTATGATGTAGATATCACAATAGTTGAGAAACATAAATGTAGGCATCATGGTCATTATTTTTTGGAGACACAACATAATTGAGTGGTATACCTAGATGATGCAAAGAAACCACTACTCCTTCAGTTCCAAGTTGACACTGCAAAATCCAAAAACCATAGATAAGGAATAAATTTAGAGAGTAGAGGAGGGCCATAATGACCAAAATAATATAGGGTCATATATTATTTTGGTCGTTATGACTCTGTATTATTTTGGTCATTATGGCCCTCCTCTACTCTCTAAATTTATTCCTTATCTATGGCTTTTGGATCCTGCAGTGTCAAATTGGAACCGGAGCAGTGGTTGCTTTGCATCGTCTAGGAATAGCACTCAATTATGTTGTGTCTCCAAAAAATTGTGACCATGATGCCTATATTTATGTTTCTCAGCTGTTGTATCCCAGGAGTACCCCTTATGACCCTTTACGACCCTTTACGATCCCTAAGAATACATCTTAGAGGCCTTAAAATATTGTAAAGGGTCATAAGAGGCTCCGAGGAGGGGCCAGATGAGCTTCCACCTTCACATGGTTGGCCCTATTAAGTAGAGAATGTTAAAATATTCTCCAAACAAAGATAAGCTCAATAATTTAAGGTCTCAGTCCATCGAGATGCTGAAAAAATAATGGGAATCAATGACGGAAAGTTTTTAGATTTTGAGAAGAGGTATATGGAGTGGAGGCCAGATTGAGTACCAATGTGGAGATGATGATTCAGTAACCTACATCTATAAAACCTTCACAAATATCCCTTCTTTGGCCTCCACTCATACCTCTTCTCAGAATCTAGAAACTTTGGATATTGTTTCTCATCCATGCACAAAATGTGCTAGTGATCGTATAAAATTACTTCAGGCCTCTAGTGTTGATGAGCTACACAAGTGTAAAATGTTTTTGTGAGACTGGGATCAATTATATTGGATATTGTGTAGTGTACATAAATGCAAGGCAATGATTATTCTCGATGATCGACAGGTATAAGTCTTCCAGGCCTTACCCAGTAGCTAGGACTAAAGATAACACAGCTCAAGAGACCATCATAATTGGTCTCTTTCTTCAGTTCAGTCTATATTATTGACAAAATGTTTTACCTTTCATTAGCTCATTAAATTCAGGGATTTGAAAGAATTTAATAGAATATTTTCATGTATAACGTACATTATTTTAGTTTGATGCTGAACAAATTTATATACTTCATGCACTTGTATACTATGAGGATGGCCATAAAGAAGCATCCCCTCCTATGGCTTGAGTAATGTAGGCTATGGAGGAGATTCTTCTTTATCACTGTCCTCATAGTCTACAAGTACATGAAGTAGATAAATTCACGCAACGTCAACTTAAATAATATATGTTATCATGAAAATATTCTATTAAATTCTTTCAAAACCCTAGATTTGATGAGCTAATGAAAGATAAAATATTTTTTCAATAATATAGAATGAAGAAAGAGACAACCTATGATGGTCTCTTGAGCTTTCTTATTTTTAATGTGCATATCCATCATTTTTTTGACACTAAAGAAAATTCTTTCGACAGTGGTGCTATACATCTGACAGAGTTTCCCGTTGGAGTGTACTAAAACCCGTCACTTGGCCGATAGATATAATGTTGGAGATAATTTATTTTTGATAGATAACTGCGACAAGAATGCTATATATCCAATGGGTATACCTACCGGAGATATATTGCCATATCGTCGCTCTTCTAACCACTCCAATATCAGAGATATCTCCTTTTCGATAGATATGTGCAACATAAATGCTATAGCACCGATAGGTCTATCTGTCAAATGGTGGCTACAGATCTATCTCTATTCCAATAGTTATAATGTTAGAAAGTACTTCTTTTTGACAGGTAATTATGACAGCCATGCTATATCTTCAATGGGTCTTCCTGTCGAAGAATTATTGCCCACTCATCGCTATTGCGGCAAATATGTCTGACAAGATTCCTACATGGGTTGTCAAATTTTTGATAGGTTGATCATAAGAAATGTCATAATGAAGTTGGTATTCATGTGCAAGTTTCTGACATAATATGGTGTTGGAAAACCGATGGTTATCTCTTCTGTCACATTTTGCAACACAAAAATGCTGATGGACACATATGTCAAAATGTTGACAAATAGGCATTGCAAATTTGACAAATGGCCATCAAAATTTGGCCTCAAATGTACTAGTGAGGGTATCTTCTTTTCTTATTTGAATGGTAATTTGGAGAACATATTTCTTAAGCTTAGAAAATATATGTGAGTCAATAGCTATGGTGGCACTCAAGAAGTCCATGGAGCCCTTTTTAATTTCATGGTGCCAACTACCACACTTAGACTTAATGATACAAGTATGAGAGATAACTAAAGATTTTGAAATAATAACATAAATTCTCAAAGCCAAATCCCATTCCTTAAAGAACAATAAATTTTTAGAAAAGAACCAATAGAATTCCCCACATATTGCAAAATAATCAGATCATAAAATTCATTGGGAAGATTAGGAAGTAGAAACCAAGTAGGGTATTAACTTGGAAGATCCTATGAAATTTGAAATGGGGATTTCTAAGGAAGAACATGAACACAATTATGAGCAACTGATTGCCATTAATTTTCCAAGACTTTCATTTTTGCTTCTTCCATATCAAATAAGGAAATCAATGTATCGAGCAATAAAACTTGAGGAAAAGTAAACCATATCGTTTGTAAAGCAATTTTTTCTGCAATTTAGATAGGGGAATAGATTTGGCTTGAATATTTTAACTTCATCTACATTCTGCATTTGTGGAAGCAAAAAACATTAACAAAGAAACTATCGCAAAAGCTAGTGAAGCAATTTGTAAGTATATAGGAGGAAAATTTTGACAAAAGATGATACAAGTGCCATTAGACTAAAAGATTTTGTGGGTAGTCACTACAGGGAAAAAGCATAAAGAACATACATCAAAATACGTCCATTGAAAAGCATATAAACTTGATTCCCTACTCATTACTTACAACAAGAAAAGGGCAAAAATAATGCTACCCCAGAAAAGAAATAGCCAAATGCTAAGGGGAATACTTGGATTTATTTTGAAAATGATTACGTTGTTGTTGCGGCCTCTAAACATGCAATCTATAAATCAAAGGGGAACATCATGTTTCTTTTGCTGCAATGGCACTTCCGTTAAATGCAAATGGGAGATTTTAATATAGTAATAAAGGAAGTTGATGCCCTCAAAGAAAATCTTGCATGCAAATGATACGTCAATCAATCTACACAATGCCACTTCAAACTCAAGAATAGACACATCAGTGTAGAATGTCACGAATCCCTGCAACCCTTTTTTCTCCCTAATTTTCTAAGAGATAAAATTTAAAATACCACCAGGGAAATGGACAATCACCAATAAGAAAATAGCAATTAAATTTTAGAAATTCATTTTAATGATAAATATTGTATCAACCATAGAATAAAATGAATGTTTTGCAAGTTTCACGCTCTAGTGGGCAAGTTCACAAGTGCTTGACTCTTTTATAGGTTGTTGGCTAAGTAGGTTGATAAAAAATGAAGTCCATTGATCAAGGGTGGACAATGACATTTCCCTGTATGAGAAAAACTTCTTCATGCCAAAAAACAAAATTAGAGAGACCCAATATATGTTGCAAAATACCTACAGAGTCGCCAAAAGAACTAGTATTACTTCACATAGCCTGAATTCATCCTCGTTTCTGGTAAAGGCTCTAGGGATTTTCTCAACCATTAGAAATTGTCAACCTGCTAGGAAATAAAGGGTTTCACATCATGGATCTATTTCCTCATAAATATACAAGTTGTTACAAACCCTAATGCCAAGAAAAACTCAATAAAAACTTGTTGAAATTTAATAATAAAAGAAGTGGTACAAAATATCATAACAATGTTATGTGGTATGGGTCACCATGGAGAAAAGTTGTTTACCTACAACTATCACAAAGGTGGAACACTAGATTTCATATTTGAGTACCTATTGCTAAGGAAAAGGAAAAGCCGTAAGTTTTGTTTGTAGATAAAATGTACCTAGATCAAGATGCCTAGAAGGACCCACATGAAAATTTGTAGCTATGAGAAAGGTGAGTAGTAGAGCTAAAATTTATAAGCCATCATTTCAAGTAAGAAGTATTAAAGAAACCACAAAGAGTTTTAACCTTTCCTGGAAAGAGCAAGGAATCCACGACATCTGAAAGAAATGGTAACATTCACCCTCATTATGAAAGATATAGCTAGTATTATCACGATGGAAGCCATTGAAGCCACTGAAATTATAATAAAAATGTAAGAATATAGCTTGAAAACACCTCAGAACGCTAGAATAAATGCACAAATCCTAGTTTTCCTTTTTTACTCTTGTCCCTTCCTCACACAATTCAAGCAAAAGAATTCCTCTTGCTATCGAAGGGTTCTGTGAATTATTTCAACTGAGAAAAAATGGATAAAAGCAAAAAATTAGAAAAGAATCCAAAATATTATATGAATTGATGAAGATAAAAACTACACCTGATGCCTGTACTCTATTTCTATTGTAGCCATTCCAAAATTACTTACAGATGATGAATGTTGTCACTTGGGTTCATCAAATCAGAAGCTATAGCCAAACACTTTGGCATGTATGTGGCAACATACTAATCCCCATGAATAGAGAAATGGACAACACAAACACCCAATTGTCAAAGCATAGCCCAGACACCATGGAGGGTTCGAGAACATTTTCCCTAATATTTGGATGGAAAAATAAAAAGACTATTGGGAAAAAAACCAGTAGCCAATAAAAGGAACATAAAATTTTGACGTCTGTTTAATTCCAAAATTTTAGCAAGACTATAGTTTTTGGCAAGATTTTTGTGTTGGAAATGTAAATGGGAAAGTAATACTGAGAGGGGGGGGTGAATCATACTTTTCCTTATCTCTATCCATTTAAACTATCAAAACTTTATGCATCATGTAAACAAAACATAACATATCAAGCAGTATGAAATCACACATAACACAATAAATTTTGGTAACACGGAAACCTTTAAAAGGTAAAACTGGGGTGGGGATGACACCCACAAATCTTCACTACTGTAGTAATAAGTTTTGCCTGTTAGGGCTTACAAAATGTGATCAAAACATGATCTACCCTATGAGAGGTCTGCTCTGTTAAAAGCTAAAAGACTTATACAGTCTACCTTGTTAAAGGATTTACAAACTTACAATAAAGTAAGCACTCAGTAAAGATATTTACAAAAAGTCTGTTAAGACTACTCAGTTAATAGATTTACCTTGATACACTAGTCAAAATGTCTCATTACCTGATCTTTTGGTTTGCACTGATATGCTGATTACAGATCTTCTCTTTACTGTATGTTTGTGATCTCTTCTATCTGATCTTTCTTGATTCTGTCCTTTCACTGCTTTTCTCGGTCACTAATCTCTATCTAAATACTAAACTATATCCTTCTGATCACTTCCTCATACCTATAGTATTCATTAGATCTTAATATCTCTAGTTCTCTTTGATTCACACTCACATGCTTTTCTCTGATTTAGATCTCCCCTTTATATAACAGCAAAAACATTTTATCGTTTCAAGATCTACGGTACAGATCTATTTCTATTGCCGCCTAAACTATATAATTTTATGATTGGCTCTATGATTTACATAGGGATCAATGATAATAATATGGATGTTTAATTACCTCAATATAAAACATTATTATCACCAAAAATGGTTTACCTTGATCATTGTGCCATTTCAAACTTGTATGACAATTCTGGCTAACTCGGCAAAAGTCATTCCTGGCACTCAGTGTTAACTATACTTAGCATTGATTGAACTCCTTTGTTACTCAGTAATCATTGATATATGTAACTCAACAATAGTTATACTCTCAAAATATTACAAACATATAGTGACCATGACTTTACTCGACAATACTACTGCTCGGTAAGTATACAATACAAAACTCGGCCTTCACAAAATGACTCAATCGCAGTGATGACCGACCATCATTGCCTAGATATATGACTAAGTGTGAAACACTAATGGTCAACAAAACTATAGAGATCTACAATCTCCCCCCTTTGACATTAGTGGCAAAAACACTTTGTCATGACATTTGTATGTACAATTACAAAAATTTGTTTATACTAGCCTAATACTCCCCCTAGGATATATATACATCAAAATTTTGTTACCTGTCCCTATCACTGTCCTTGTCCATACTCATGTCATGATGATTCCCCCTTGTTTTTGACACATTTAATTTCTTCATCAGTAGGTAAGTCACAAATTCTCTCCAGAAAAGGTCTATGGAGCACCGTGATCATGTATAGTGCATCCATCCAAGTAGTTGAAGTAAGGCTCAAAAATTTTGTCTGCACTTCTAAATCGGCAGCTAAACTGATGAGACTTTCTACTATGGACAAATGTGGATCACTCTAGATCAATAATTTAGCCTTTTCTAATTTCCTTTGTATAGCTTCCAGATGCGGTATCAAAACAGTTTGAATAGAGAGTAGATGAGAATGAATCTTGCCATCATTAGCCATCAGCTCGGCTAACTTACCTTATGTGTGCATGACTTTCACATAATGTCCAGCACTGGTGGTTGCATCCAAGGTCAGAGACTGACTTGTAGCTTTAATTTCTTGCTTGAGAGTCTCAAGCAAGCATTGATTCTCATCTATGAACAATTCAACATTACATAATTTGGCCAATAGAGACTAGCCATTCACAACTAATCTCTCGGTCTCCTTTACCAAGTTTGATAGCTCGGCCTATTTTACTACTATCTCAACAGATATCTTCATTAGCATTTTGGTCTCAAATCGGCATTCTGACCATTCAAATAATTTATCACTTGCACAACTAACTTCATTTTTTACTTTCTAAACAATGTGTACAAGTTGTTCCAATATGGGAACGGAACTATTTACATCTGATAAATCATATACTTCATTAAATATGTCCTTGATTTCATGAAGAACCTGTTTCTGCTGATGATCTCAATGAAGTTCTGTTTGCCTACTTTTTCTTGTCAGCAAATCTTTCATTATCTATAGTTGCTCATAAGATAGGTTATCTGTATCCCATTTAGGAATAACAATTTCTTCATCAATTGTTACCTCATCTATCTCCTTTTGTGCTCTTAGTGGGGTGCTTCCACTCGGAAACTATACAAGGGATTTGATTGCCTCTTGTTCCTTTGGCTCTTGTACTTCGATGAATTTTCCTTTGATGAATTGTACTTCGATGAATTTTCCTTGGCTATTATTGAGGAGAAAACTAATACTCAAAAAGCCATCGAAAACTAACACAGACACCCAACTTTCAAAATATAACCTAGACATCATGGAGTGTTAGAGAACATTTTCCCTAATATTTGGATGGAAAATTAAAAATACTACTGGGAAAAATACCTATAGCCAATAGGAAAAAAGGAAGATAAAATTTTGACGTTAGATTAATTCCAAAATTTTAGCAAGACTATAGTTTTTGATAAGGTGCACTATTTTCAAGGGGTAAACTAATACTCAAAAAGCCATCAAAAGCTTTAGTCTCCTACCTTAATGACAAAGACTAATAAGTACTTGACATATGTGTATTATTATATTAATTTTTAGAATTCAATAAAAAGGAGATTTGTGAAACCATATTTTTTTAATAATAATTAACCAAGGAAAGATAAAGAAATATAAGTCTTTATTATTATACTATATATTGAGTTAAATTTTGATGTTGTACAATAACAAACAATCAAAATAAAAAATGATTTAATTTTTTATGTATTATTGAAAGAAAATTAGGTTAGAATATTTTCTCTAAAAATTTTAAATAATAGGTCAACATGGAAACCCGTTATGTGAGGACTACATTATTATCTTAAAAATTCTTCGCATGTTCAAAATAAAATGATTGGAAAGAGATATCAATGCATTTGTATTATTTTTTTTTTCTTGGATATCAATTTCCTAGATTTTGATCAGAGGTTTAGATTTTTAAAGTAAAAAAGTTAAAAGTGTCTTTCTGGTTTTATATGTTGAAGTGTTATGACTTCGACTTAAAATGATGATAGTTTAATAATTTATTTTTAGGATCAAAATATTTATTTGTAGGGTCAAAATCGTTGTTAAAATCATGTACAAATTCATAACTGATATTTGACATTTAACACTATAATATACATATAAAATTTAGATATAATAAATCATTTTACTATTTTTGGATTTATGGATTTTTTAATTTTATTTTAAGAATCTATGTTGGTTTTGTCATAATAGAAGTTCATGAATAGAGTTAGTTTGTGTTCCAACAAATCAAATGGACAATTATGATGCTATAATCATCTCATGTGTTATACAAATCTATTACATTAATCTAAAAAAATTATGGTTTTTAATTCTCATTGATTTACTATTTTATGCAATTTTTTGTTAGGGTGTAGTGGTATATATCTATAGGTGAGTTTTGACAAGGGTAATAACTTATTCCTTCTTTTGTGTACATATAAAATTTTAAGGTGGAGTCTAATAATAGGGAGAGAAAAATAAGGAGAGAGAGCATGTGTGTATGATAGAGAGAGATATGAAGGGAGAGACAAAGAGGAAGGGAGTGGGAGAGAGAGAAATAGGAAGAGGAGAGACGAGAGGGAGGGGGGAGATGAAGAGATAGAAAGATAAAAGATATATGAGGTGATATAAAGGTAGAGATAGGGAGGTAGATAGGGAGAGTGTGTGAGTTAGAAAGAGGGATAGAGATTCATAAACATACCACAATATCATCATTTGATATATATTTACGTCGAGGGGCATAACCTTACAATGGCAATAGACCCAGACCCTATAGGAGCCCAATGAATTTAATAGTGTAAGAAAAAAGAAATGGTTTGCATTCCATTCCACCTATCACAATATAAATAAAAAAGCTCCAGCCCATAATTGCATATCATTTAATTAAATTGCAATAAACACACATATTTGAAATAATCAAATTTTGTTTTTTCGTAGTCTTTACATCTCCCTTACGTGTTATCATTCAAGTAAGATAAGTTATTTTCCTTAAAATACAACATATCTCATTTTTTTTTAAAGGAAAAGTTTGGAATATTGTAACATGACTCCTTTTGTAAAACCACACTTTGTGGCAAAGAAGATGTTGGCCAGAGAACAATACGAAGGAGATGATGCCATTGTTAGGTGCAGTATTGGCATGTACCACTTCCCAACATAATTTAGGCCTGTTATTTCTTTGTTGTGAGTAGATTACTAAAATCATTATTTCATTCTCTTATCTATCTAATTATGCACAGACCAGAGTTGAAAATTTTGGACCCATTTCTGTTACTGGATGAATTCTCAGCTTGGTTGGTGTCTATCCAAAACTGTTGCTTGCATGTGTGATTAACCATTTCTTAAAGGTATGTTTGTATTTCATTTAACAAATCAAGTGTTTTAGGTGATGTAGTGAGTGCTCCTGCTGGCTTTCTAGACCATCCTCACAGAGGTATATTTATATGTTAGATCTTGACATCTTTTTATGGGTATGTTTTCTTTGCTTTGTTTACACTAATGATTTGATAATATGTTTTGGATAGGTTTCAAGACTGTGACATACATGCTGGAGGTACAATCTTTTCTCCCTTTCTTTTCCCCTTTCGAGAGCATCACAACAGGAGAGGTAATCTACTCCAAAGCCATCTGATTCTCTTTAGTTTCTGCCACCTCCCTTAATACACTAGTACATTTGAGACCTTTTTTCGATAGCTAATTTTCAAAATTCCAACCCTATACCGTCGATCACATGACACCACCCACCGTCGTAGTTTTGAAGTTGAAAGAAATGATGGCTACAGTGGGCATCATAATTCCAACACCACATTTGTCAAAATATCCATCCAAAAAAGCACTGGCCAACATGGCGAACATGTCATCAGGCTATTTGACGTTGTCGCAATTCTGACATATAGATGTTGTTTGTAGTTTTACCGATGACGGTTGCTATTGCAATGGTGATGAGCATGCATCGAAGATACTGGCCATGCAATGGCTAGTTTTCAAACATTTCTGTCAGATAGCTGTCATTTTCAAATTTTTTCGACAACAATGTTGTACATGCAACGGCTAGCTGTCAGAGATTTCTGATAGCTAGCCATCGTTTGGATTTTTTTGTCGACAATGGTGTTGTACATGCAATGGCTAGCTATCAGATGATTTTGATAGGAATTCATCACTTTTAAGTTTTTACCAAAGATGGTGTTGTATGTGTGACAGCTAGCTATCAGATGTTTCTGACAAATGAGTCACTTTTAGGTTTTTGCCAATGGCAGTACTATACATGTGACAGCTAGCTATCAGATGTTTCTAACAAATAGTTGTCACTTATGTTAAGTTGTCATAGTTGCAATGGAAATCATAATTTTTTTTAATATATATATATATATATATATATATATATATATATATATATATATATATATATATATATATATATATATATATATATATATATATATATATATATATATATATATATATATATATATATTTGTCGACCGGGTTGGTATCGATTCAGAACGGTGTTCTTGCATATATGGTTCGAGCTAGTTGCTTTACTTTTGAATCTAGACTTGCAAGGTGGTTTGGTGAGTTGAGGTCTTTTATTCCTGCTCATGATTTGGTTATGTCATTTGGAGATGACTTTGTAATAGATTTGGTAGCAGCTCATGGATTATTGAGTCAAGTCTAGAGACTTGGATTTGGAATGTCGGTTCGACCAGATCAAGATTTGTGATAGTGACTGCTCTAGTACAAGAAGCTAGTGTGGCAATTAGAGATGCATTCTTCCTGATGTGTTTGTGGGATATAGACTTGATTGCATTTGGATCTTATTCGAGTGACTTCTTGACTTCTTTGGTCTAAATTGGATGTGCTTTGTTCCTACGGAGTGTAAAAGTGACTTGACTTGGAGTTTGAGTAGATTGTGGATTGATCGGCTTGAAGACAAAATCAAGCTACTCTTTGTGTTTTGGTTGAGATCAGGTTGTGATGGATCACTTGGATCATCTACCATTTTTGCCATAGTTTTGAATGAGTTAGATGTGATGTCGAGAGACCGACTTGCAAAACTTGCACATTGGAGATTCGTAGATCACTATGGTGTCCATGATGACTTGGGAGAAGTCTTCTTCTTGGTGAACTGAGCTAAGAGACTTGGATTATAGATCAAGTCATTTGATGCGACTTATGAGACATTGGATGCCTCTTCACAGTGGGTTTGTGGTGCGGTCTATGGTGTTTCTTTGCGACTGGGTTCGTGGTGCGGTCTGTTGATTTGGTAGCCATTGAGATGGATCGATATGACTTGATCTTGGGTCAAGACTTCTTGAGGTGAGCTGAAGTGATCACTTCTCCTTGAAGTGATTGATGTTTTTGACAGTGTGATGGCTCACACTATTTTTTTAAAAGAAATATGTATTTTTCATACGTGGATTGAGATCCTAAATTATTGAGCTTCTCTTTGTTTTGAGAATAATTTAACATTCTCTACTTAATAGGGCCAACCACGTGAAGGTGGAAGCTCATCTGGCCCCTCCTAGGATCCTCTTATGACCCTTTATGATACTTTAAGACCTCTAAGATGTATTCTTAGGGATCGTAAAGGGTCATAAAGGGTCATAAGGGGTCGTGGGACACAACAACTAAGAAACATAAATGTAGGCATCATGGTCACAATTGTTTGGAGACACAACATAATTAAATGTTATACCTAGATGATGCAACACAATCACTACTCCTGCGATTCTAAGTTGACACTACGGGATCCAAAAACCAAAGATAAGGAATCTATATATGGTTTTTGGATCCCGTAGTGTCAACTTAGAACTACAGAAGTAGTGGTTGTGTTGCATCATCTGGGTATAGCTCATTCAATTATGTTGTGTCTCCAAAAAATTGTGACCATGATACCTACATTTATGTTTCTCAACTGTTGTGATATCTACATTTATATTTTGTAGCTATGTATGTGCAACACAGCCAGAATATGCACAAATAGTAGGTGGAGCTAAGAAGACACAGTACGTTTACATTTTTAATAGTTCAAAATTACAATGTTTGCGATGGTCTATAACTTAAAATACATAATTAAAGACTTCTATCAAAAATGCAAACCTGTTGTGTCTTTCAGCTCTACCTAATATCCTATGTATATGAATTAAGATTGCATATTGAACTAGGCATCTCCTTCTGCATTTCTTGAAACCAAGAGATTGTCATAGTTAACATCTAAAACCATTATTGAACTTTTGTTAGTATTAAAAAGTACACTAGCACTTGCACTGAAAGAAGGTGCAAGGGATATGTAGATGATTTGGATGTAAATTATTGTTCAAATCCTTGGCTCAAATCTCATATGATTCAACCTTCAATTCATGCATCTTTGTAGTGCTCATCTTATAGGTAGTCTTTGACTAAGATTCAATTTTGGGTAGCATTCATGCTCCTTTGTTTCCTGTAAACCATCTTTGTCGGCAAGTTTCTTCATGGATGGCCTCCACTTTCTTCCCCACTACAACTGTAACCACTATTCATTCTCCCGTGGTCATTACTATCTTCTCTATTGATCAAACCTCCACTACAATTCCTCTAATGATAATTTCCAAATTCATTGTTTGGTATTCTGTCATCTCCCCTCAACTCCATCACTTAAGGTTACAAATCAAGTTTCAAGAATCAGAATGGCATGTCTCATCATCACAACTAATCCACCTTAAACAATTGATTAACCATTCTAGAAAAGATGATGATTTAAGGTTTTTTGTGAAGCTTTTAACTTGGTAGTTGCAATCAACATTTGTATTACAAGTTTTGTTGTTGTTCAAGTAGTGTGTTTTAGAAAAGAACCCATTGAACATTCTAATACTAATTTCTCCCAAAATATGAAATCCACTAAAATTTATTGAAAACCCCTCCAACATTAAAATAGTGTATAAAAGGAAACTCAGTGTTTCTAGTAGCGATAAATAGATTTTTTGAGAAGAGTAGAAGAAATAATAATAGAAACAATACGCTTGAGGGGAGAAAACCCTATAGACTTACGACATACCTTTGTATGTAGCCCATTAACATTTCAAATGCAAGAATGAAAGAAAACATGGAACTAAGCTCAAACACGTGTAAATAAACATCAAATGTTATCAAATAAACATCGAGAAATAAACATCAGTCATTATCAAATAAGTTGCATAAATGAAAATCATTTTTTTTTGGCTTTTTCTTTTTTTTGCTTCCCTATATTGTTGCAGAGGTATATCCATGTCAACATCGTGATTTCTTCTCGGCCATGCACATGATCTCACTGTCCTTTACAAAGGTTGGTCCTGTACAATAACAAATAAAAGGCTTCAATTAAAAACATATTATCATAATTGGGGTTAATTTAAAAACATATTCATTATTGTTACAAGAATTTCAATACTTTAAAAAACATAGATGTGACGCTCTTTACCTTGTCCAACCACATCATCTTTCCTGATGGCTTGAATCTCAACATGCTCATCGGGAACAACCTCTACATTCCCTGCAACTGCAATACAAAATGTTTTATTAATCACAACATATTATAATTAAATATTTATTACTACACCAAATTCAATTTAACATGTTTACTTGTATTAAAATATCCATTAATCAAAATTTGAATAGAAAATGTATAACTTGAGAGTACTAAAATTCACATTCGAATCGATGCCTTTGTTGTGCTTAGATAGTGCAGTATCAATATCGGTAGGCTGCATTCCAATGTAAATAATTAGTGCATTTATCCATAATATATACATATAAATACAAGAAAAATGCTGAGAAATGTTAATCATTCAGTTTAATACATATAAATATATTCACTTTAAAGTTTTAAATAAATATATAATCATTGAATTATGTACCAAATGATGGCACCTTTAGGAGTAGGTCACATTACCAAGGAGGAGGATTTCAAAGATGCTGCAGGTGTTAGGAATGGTGTTGGAAGAAATGGAGCAGGTCGCGTTACCAGGTAGGAGGATTTCAGAGATGTTGCAGGTGTTAGGAACGGTGTTGGAAGAAATGGTAATGGTAGCAATGGGGTTTGGGATTCACTTCGCATTTTTTCATCCACACCCATTGTACAACCAGTCATGAATGTTATGCATTCCTCCCAATTTCAGAGTTGCAAATTTCCTGATAAGAATTCAGTGTAGGGTTTCAAGAATATTTTTTGTGGTAAGGTAGTTGTTCAACCAGCGAAGCCTTTCTTTGTCAATCCATGATTTATGGATCATCAAGGAAAACCTTTAGTTGAAAGCCCTAAAAATGGAGTTCTAGATGCAATGGTTAGTAATCTGCCTGTTGTTGAAGGGTGTAATAATTAGAACTAGCAAGGTTTTTCCTCTTTTGAATTTGGTGAGACATCTAAAAGGGCCATGCAACGATTTCTTAAAAAAAGGGATTTCAAAAATTTTAGGTGGGATACCATAAATTCAAATAGTTTTTGTCCCGGTCATCATTTGCAGGGTCATAACGGTTGGAAAGGAACCAATCTTCATCAGCATTCAGGCATTTTGTTAAGAAACCTATTTTTGATATATGTTATGGAACTCCGCCAAGATCCCCTATTCACATATCAAATGCTAAGAATCTTTTTGAAGGGTCTGATCCTAATGATAAGCCTGGTAAAGTATATGTCAAGTCGGTTGATGCTAATGATCATTCTGTGCATTTAGACTCTATGCCTGACTCAAATCGAGTTCCCTTCAATCCAAAGAAGCAAAGATTAGTCTGGAGAAAGAAATTTGGTCCAGAGAATGCAACACGAGATTTTCAGCATCACAAAAATGATCAGCTATCTATCACATTTCCAACTCACATGCTGCAAGAATCGGTGGGAGTTCTTCGACAATCTACTCTTATTGGTAAGTTCAATTCGGATTCTTTTGATATTTCAGATATCAAACAATGGGCTTTTACAAATTGGATAGGTGTTAAAGATGTCTTCTATATAGATCACCAATCTGGGTTCTTTGTTGCAATTTTTGATTCTAAAGAAGCAAGAGATTCTGTGCATAGATTTAAAGGGTGGTTCTATAGGGGGTATGGATTGTATACTATGATCTGGGTTCCAAATTTTAGCCTAGAATCATTAGAGATTCAATTTTTTCCATATTGGATCTCCTTTCCATGATTACCTTTAGAATACAGGGATCCAAATACTATTGAAGTTCTTGCAAACAAAATTGGTATTTTCCTCAAACATGATCTTATCCCATATGATCGTCCCCATCTATGTGTCAAAGTCTGCGTACGATTAGATATGAGGAAAAATATCCTGACTAATATTCAAATCAACTCTCCGTGGGGGTTATGGGATCAATCTATCCTAGTTCAGGATGCAGATACAAATCAGAGATTCCAATCTAATCTTGGTCATTTTAACACCCAATGTTTTAATGGTGTTCAAGATTCAGTAAAAGTGTTTTCTAATCATATTACAGACCCAAATCTTTGCTCACTACATAGATTAATAGAAGATCCTCAAACTTCAGTTAGTAAAGGATTTCAAAAAGAAGATTTCAGCATTCCAAAGAATGATACCATTCCAGACATAATTACATCTTCTGTTCGTTACAAATTTTCAGATGTAATGTTTTCCTATTTGTTGAAAATGCTTATGCCTTTTGTTCATTGTATGATGGAGCATTATGATAGGACTGCTATTGTTCCTATCAACAGAGATGTTTTGATAAAATATCACTCCTATATTCCAAGCACATTATCTTCATTGGTCATTTGGTTACCAGATATTGACATGTGCAAAGGATTTGCTGATTGGAAGACTGGTCAAATTGAAGAACGGATTGTTTCAGAAATAGCTTCCAACATAATTTTTGATATTGCAAAAGAAGAAGGTTTCCCAGGTGTTAGTAACAAGAATAATCATTTGGATGATTTATTTCAGCAATATCAATTTTGGTTTCATAAGTCCTCTTATTGTTTGTCGAATTGCAAGAAATTATTTTTTCTAGAGAACATTTCAAAGCTCCTTGTTTCTCATCCTACTAAAGATACTTTAATTGCTAAGGATCCATTGGGTATTGAAAATTCCATATATAACAACATATAGGATTATGTAATTAATCAGACTTCTCTACATGAGGAGTCTCATTTGGGCTAGAATGAGAATAATAAGGATTCTGACAATAATAAGGATGTTTTGCAAGATCAAGCAGATGAAAATCACTTAGGCCTCTATGATTTTAACCAAACTCTTTCAATTGCTCAATCAGTTTCTTTGAATCAACAAGTTGGTAAAACTCCAAAATCGAGAGGGCGGCCAAAAGGAGCTAAGACTAGAATTGAAATTGCCTCAGGTATTCAGACTACTTTGGATGATAAATTTATGATTACTAAGAGAGTGACAAGGAGAACAAAATATTATCCTTGTCCACAATGAAAATAAATTCTTGGAATGTCAGAGGCATTAATGCCTCTGACAAAAGAAATAGAATAAAATGTTTAATCGATGATATGAAATCAAATATTGTGTTGCTTCAAGAAACAAAACTTTTGCAAGAAACATTTGAAAAGACATTATTCAAATGGTCAAAGTGGTCATCTTGTCATTCACCTAGTATTGGAGCCTCGGGAGGACTTGCAGTATTGTGGAATCCTTTATCAATTCAAGGTCATTTTATACATCAAGATCACAATTGGCAAATGGTGCAAATCTCAAATTTTGAGATATCATTTCTACTTATTAATGTTTATGGGCCAAATTCTACACAAGATAAGTCTAAACTTTGGGATACCTTGACTCAAAAGATACAATCGCAGGAAAATCAGTTAATCATTCTTGGGGGAGATTTTAATGCAGTGTTGAGTCTAAATGAAAAAATAGGTGGTATTTCTCCCCCTCTTTGAACAATTGAAGATTTTTCCAAATTCGTTGATAATAATGGGCTTATGGATATTCCTCCAACTCAAGGAAATTATACTTGGTCAAATAGGAGAGATGGTTTTGCACAAATTGTTGTTCGGCTTGTTAGATTCTTGTTGTCTCAAGAATGGAAATTACAGCAATTTCAATTCAGTTCAGATATATTATCTTATCCAGAATCAAACCACTACCCAATTACATTATCAATTACTCAAACTTTTGATTCCAAGCATTATCAAGGTAAATCTTCATTCAAATTTGAATGTATGTGGCTTTGGAATCCTCATTTTCTTCAGCATCTTAAGCAGTGGTGGGTTAGTGCTCCTTTTGTTCCTGGTTCAAAGATGCATCAACTTGCAATGAAAATGAAACATATTAAAAAACATATTAAACAATGGAATTGGGATACCTTCAAAAATGTCTTCAAACAAAAAGAGATTGTTAGGATTCAATTGGCCGAAATTCATACAGATATTATTCAAAATGGGATGACAAATGATACATATATTAAACAAAAAAATCTTCAGAATGAGTGGGGAGAGTTGTGTGGAAGAGAAGAGGAATATTGGCATCAAAAATCTAGGGAGTTATGGCTTCAACAAGGGGATAAGAATACGAAATATTTTCATGCTTCAGCACAACAAAAAAGAGCTGCCAAAACAATCTTTAATATTAAGCATTCAGTTACATGTAATGTCTTGACAAGTTCACAGCATATTAGAGAGGAAGGTGTTAGGTTTTTTAAGAATCTTCTTGCTCCAGATGAATACCCAGCACCTTCTCCTTCACAAGTGGTGGATCTTCTTGAAGCCATTCCAAAATTGGTATCTCCGAAAGATAATATTATGCTTATGAAACTGATTTCTTTTCAAGAACTTCAAAAAGTTGTTTTTTCATTCCCTCCAGATAAGGCTCTGGGTCCTGATGGATTCACAGCATTATTTTTTCAATGCAGTTGGGATTTTATTGGCTTTGATCTTTTGGCAGCAGTGGAAGAATCTAGGTAGTGTAAATCAATGCTTAAGTACTTTAATACCACTAACATTGCAATTATTCCTAAGCTGAAGGAATCTAAAACATTTTCTGATTTTAGGCCTATTTCTCTCTACAACCTTACATATAAGATTATAACAAAGGTAATCTATTCTCGCCTTCAGTATCTTCTTCCAAAGTTAATTTCATCAGAGCAGGGGGGATTTTTTCCTGGTAGGGAAACAATGGAGGGAGCATTGGTTGCTCATGAAGTTCTTCATTATATAAATACGAATCAGTCTCCTTCTTTTGTCATAAAGCTAGATATGATGAAAGCTTATGAAAAATTTTGCTGGTCTTTTCTTCTTCAAGTCCTTTAGCAGATGGGTTTTTCAAGTCATCGGTGTAAATGGATAAGAGCATGTATATCGGGAGCTTGGTTTTCAGTTATTGTTAATGGGACAGCTTCAGGGTTTTTCTCTTCTACTCAAGGAATTAGGCAAGGAGACCCACTTTCTCCAGCTTTATTTATTATCATGGCTAAAGCATTTAGTAGAACCATTCATCACTATCACCTCATAGGCAAATGGAAGGGAGAAAACATAACTGGTACAACTATTTCCATTACACATTCTTTATTTGCAGATGATACACTCCTATTTGGCATATCTCAAGTGTCAGAAGCAAGACATATAAAAATGATTTTGGAGTTGTATTCAAATGTCTTAGGGCAGAGAATCAATTCTAACAAGTCAAAAATCTTCCTTTTTAATACAAACAAAGTAATAGCAGATAGAATAATTAAAATTTTGGGATTTTCAGAGGATTTTCTTCCATCATCTTATCTCGGTATTCCATTTTTCATGGGATCCAACAAGACAAGTTACTAGAGGTCAGTTATTCAAAGAATTAAGTCTAGAGTGGTAGCATGGAAAGCTAGATGGCTTTCTTTAGCCGGTAGAATTATGCTTATAAAATCAGTACTCTCAGCAATACCAAATTATTATATTGCAGTTCTAAAAGCACCGGCTTCATTTTTAACACAAATTCAAAGTTTGATTAAAGGTTTCCTTTGGTCAGGAAATATGAATGGGGATAAAAAGATTCTGCTTGTATCTCTTCAAGACATGGCTCATATTCCTGCCATTGGTGGAGCAGGCATTCATGTTTGACTAAAAGAAATGCAGCATTTGGCAAGAAACTTATTTGGTAGATGTATACTAAACCTCATTCCACTTGGTGTCAGATAATGCAACAAAAGTATTTAGATAATAATGATCCTTCAAGAATTTTTTCAATTCTTAATCCTCCTAAAGGTTCTGTGATTTGGGATTTTATGATCTCTTCTCGAGATATTGTTCTTAAATATATTTCTTGGGAGGTGAATAAAGGAGATAGGGTCAATTTTTGGAAGGACTCTTGGAATGGATTTCCACCTCTGGATACTTTACATTTCTCTTAGAATATTATGAACACTTCAGAGTCAGTTTGGGGTTTTAGAGTCATTGATTTTATAGCTAAAATCTGTCCCTATTCCAGGAAAGTAATTTGGAAAGATCCGAATTCTTTGCATTTGACTACTCAAGAAAGATAGATGTTTAGGGATTTTTTAGATAAGAGAATTGTTTACATTTCAGATGGGGAAGATAGACTATTTTGGGCCCCAGCTAAAGATGGTTGTTATTCAGTCAAAGAGGGGTACAAGTTGTTACAGAGAATGGCTGCACAGAAGAATCCATCTAGAGCTTATAAATTTTGTTGGAACCATGTTGTTCTTCCAAAAGCTGGATGTTTCACGTGGCTTGCGCTTAAACACAAAATTCTTACAAGTGACAAATTGACTAAGTTTAATATTGCTCCTCCTTTTAAGTGTGTCTTATGTAATGAGGAATATGAATCAGTGGACCACTTGTTTGTCACCTGCTCTTTTGCATATGATTGTTGGGTTTTTGTCCTTAGAAAACTTTATTACTATACTCCTCTTCAAAATAATCTTTGGGAGATTTTCCAGTCTTGGCCTCTTCTTTTTCCAAAAGCTTTATTTGCAGGAATTTGGATATGTATTCCTGCATTGGTTATTTGGGCTATTTGGTGGGAGAGGAATAAGAGGATATTCAGAAATGAGTTTTCAGTGACTGAAACAGTGTCAGAAGGCATTGAAAAATCTGTATCAGAAGTCACTAATGCAGCTCTTTTCAGATGTAAAATTAATCCTACAATATCAGCTTGGGATAGTTTCATTATTCGAGAGTGGAAATCTCTTGTTATTCCATGGGGGAGTGGAATTAGCAACAATCAACATCCTAAGATAGGTAGAACAGTTGTGCATTGGCTACCTCCTCAGTTGGGGATAGTGAAGCTTAATTTTGATGGCATTTCAAGAGGTAATCTAGGAAAATCAAGTCTTGGAGCATGTGTCAGAGATAGCAAAGGAATTGTTTTGGCAATTACATCTTCCCCGATTCCAGATGAGACTAATAATTCAACAGAAGCACAAGCTCTCTTAGCAGGATTACTTCTGGTTAAATCAGGTAACTTTCATAGAGTCCATATCGAAGGTGATTCTCAAATAGTTATTAACAGTTGCATAAAATGACAATCCTATACATGGCATTTGCAATATATTTTCAAGCAAATTTGGCATCTGATTGATCAATTTTTAGAAATTACCATATCACATACAGTGCGAGAAGGTAATAAGGTGGTGGATTTCATATCTAACCTTGGGTGTGATGGTGTTATTATTAATACACATCAACCCAGTTCTTTTATTGATCAGTTCGAAACACTAAAGTCATTGATTGAATCTGAAAGCTGTGTATCATGAGCTTAGAGTACACTGGACTAAGGCAGTTTCTTATTAATACCAATCTAGATACCTATCATGTAAATTTTTATATAAGCGATGATTCCAAGTTTTCTTTCTGGTTCTTTCCTAGTTGAGCTTTTTGAACCAGTTTTATTGATATATATATATTTAGTGGCTAGTCCACTTTTGCCAAATATATATATATATATATATATATATATATATATATATATATAATCATTGTTTCCTTATTTAAAACAAATATATTCACTTTATGTTGGAACTTAACATCAAATACAGTAATTGGTAAAGTATTCAACTTCAAATAAAAATCAATTGGCTTATTTACCTGATCAACAGATCCAGTAGAAGAACCTTGTGCACTCATTGCTTGATATCGTTCAACCATGACTATATAGCCTTGTTTGTAGGCTATTTTCTTGTCCTCTTCTATAATCAGTTGTTTGAACTCCAAGGCCTGCAGTTTTGCTTGGTATCATGAATTTTATGTTAGTGAATTTCATCGAAACTAAATTGATTACAATTTATAAATATTTGCATATGATTTTTCATTTACTAATACTTACAACTCATGCAGCAAGTTTTCAATATCCACCCGAGCCAAACTTGTGTTGCCCATGCTTTTGTTTTCTCACTTTTGTTGCCTTTGATGTGTCAGGACACTTATGTGATGTTTGAAATATGTTAGATCACATAAGTACAAAGAGTAAATAGTACATAATTTCATTATTAAGATTATCACATATCTTCTTTCCTCGGGTGATAATATTTGTCCACTATGTCTTGCACTTCTCTCAAGTGCATCCCTTTTAAGATTCTCCCACTCATTAATAGGAATATAGGGAGGCCACTCGTAATAAGGGTTGCATTCTATTTGGGACCTGTAGTTGTCCCTAATATACTTCAAAACTTGGCCCGCTTTGTCAAAGAGTTTAAGTCTATGAAAGACGTTGGGTCCAAAAAGTGTTGTCATAGAGTCAATGAGTTTATTCTTTAACCCTTTATCTTGTAATTGCCACCTTTTAAGAAAAAAAAACTGTTAAATTCATAAATGAAGTGAAGCTACTTTTTAATATACTTGAAGAAAGGGATGAAATGAAATCTGATCTTGCAATGAAATTAAAATATGATACCATGTGCATACAGTCAACCCAAAAATGTGCAAACATTCATCATTAAGTTTTTTCATAAAATAGATGATTCCCTGCAAGATAATAACGAGATTATTATAATTAGTTATTGCAAGGGACCACATAGGGGGTTAGTGCATTACATTATGAGTATTCTATTGTATAGTAAAAGAAATGATCAATCTTTAAAGTACATGGAAGTTAGGCTACTCTCAAGGGAAGTCCATCTTCATTTCTCATGAGCAATTGATCACAATTTTGTATTGTTCTTGTACATTTAACATGAGTACATCTAGGAATTGAGTCATCACCTCCTACATAAAATGAATCCAATATTACAAAATGCCCCCTAAGAAAGAATATATAGTTCAAGTGAAATAAACACATGATAAATAAGAGATAAAAAGAGGAATCTACTTACCAATAATAGGTGTTGTCATCCCATATGTCGTCATGCTACGTGTTGCCAACATTACAGGAAATAGTACCTATTTGGATTTGATCCTCGTAGTAGGCAGTGTACTCAACATAGGATCAATAGCAAGTGCTGAACAAAAATATTGTTAGAGCATAAAAAATATGGACAACCATGGACAAGATGGAGGCTAGAACATGCGATGTACCACTTGAAGTATTTTCATATGAGACATTTCCCTTTAATGTATTTAGCATCCTCTATAAAGAGAGCACATATATATTTTAGTTAATGACATAAATAAAATAGTATACTATAAAAATTATTATTGAACTTTTGTTATAATTAAAAACTACATTAATACTTACTGTATAATTCCAAACACGGTGAATCAACACATCCTCTATCCTCTATATTTCAGGAGTGTGAGGTTGAATATCTGCTATTCGAGCTAACTCTTTTGATATTGCACAAAGGACCTTGTATAGTGAAAGCATAGGATCAACCTCTGATAAAAATTCAACATTGAATGGATCCTACTCATCTTGCGGCTCCTCATGGACTACTCATTCCTTTCCCTTTTTCTAGTCAACACTCATTTGTGAGAACAATATTATTAGCACTTTATTTAAAAGAAATCCAAAATAGTAGAACAACAAAAAATACGCATTAACATAGCAAAAAATACACATTAACATTTTTCTTGTATGTGCATTTGTACAAAAATAATGAGTTTTACCTATTGAGAAGGAGTCCCATGAGAACTATCACTGTCATGCGTATCGTGTGGTTGTTGATCCATACTATAGCTCTGTATTTCAAAAAAAAAATATTTAAGCATGTTAAAACATGTGTTTTCATTCTAAGTTACATTAAATAATAGACAATTATCAAAATGCGTACCACCTCATCCATGATAGTGATGGGTTTTTTTGTATCTATGCAATTCAAATTGTAATCGATAAGGAGCTCCTTGCCTCCACGTATTGATTTGATTGCACATACAAATACGCAATTTCCCTGGCATGCCTCAAATATGCAATTGGGTTGCTTCTTAGTTGACGCAAGTCGTGTACTGTTTATAAAACTTGTAATATTCCCTGATGCTTTTTCCCTTTCATCAACGTATATAGCTACTATTTTACTTTGTTCACTGACTTTTTGTTGTATATAATTTTCCATGAGTGCATACCTACGCATACTTTTTTTATATTTAACAATCTGCATCCAACTACTGTAATCATAACAAGGTCCAACATACTCCATCAATTTGACAACTTTTTTGTAAGAGACCTTTATGCCATCCATGGAAAATAGGCCCAAACCATGTAATGAAGACAGTGTTATGCGATATATCCTCTCTTTAACACAAAAATTAGTGTTTATTGAAGGAAGTTCATCGGGGACCCATTATTTCTATAGATGTTTGTACCTAAAGAGAACCTCAGAGTCATCTTTGCTCTCATCATCATAAGAACATGACCCCCCTTGAGCAAGGAAAAATTTCATGTATTTATTAAATTTCTTTCTGATCTTTTGACCTTGAGTTGATCTCGTTGATTTAGACATACTAAATGTCACACTTTCTTCTTCCATTCCTACATTTTCCTCACTCGAGGAAGACAAATCTGACAAATACCTATTCATTGGTACCTACACTTCATGCAATGAGAGAGATAGGTGGCAATGAGAGAGATATTTTACAAATGGTTAAAAACATTAATCTCTATAAGGTGTATTGACTTGTATCTGACAATCCATGAGACTGTGTGGGATACCTGACATAAGATAATAGTTATATAATCAGACAAACATAGTTCACTCCATAGTTTTCATTATATCTTGTGAAGGACATTATACATTGTTAAAATTATATATTTATCCAACAATATTTTGAATATCTTAGAATTGCATATAACTAAACATCTCAGCATTGCATGAGACACCACTATTGTGGCATTTCATCAGTAGTTCTCGTGCCTTGCCAATATTTTTGTTACATCTTGTGAAGGACTTTATACATTGTTAAAATTATCTATTTATACTTTCAAAATTAGCTCACTCCATTGCAGGGATCAAAGAGAATCCCTTGTGATTTAACATCATTGATGTGCAAGGAAATAGAAAATTAGTCGAAGCAACTTTCATAAGATAGTATTTAGATTAAATGCATTGATATAAAAAAATACCCCAAAAAATTATAAAGAAAGGTAATTTTCTTAATCACATCACTAATTTGTGCATGTCTAAATATTGGTGTCTTTCAAGTGATTTGATTCTTTTCATGCCCACTACAAATGAGAATAGTCTTAACTAGTGAGGTTGTTTAAGCATATAGAGATTAAATACACTCTTTTAGAATGAAATTTCTCTTAACAAAAGATCAAAGATGTAGGTAGGACATATAAAACAAGGTGAATAAGAGTAGTACATATAAAATAATCGTTAGAACATACCAAACATCAGGCATAATTGTACATTTCATTCATATCATTAATATTCTTCTTCATCCATCTCATCATCAAGATCGTCATCATCGACAACACCATCACCGCCACTATCATCATCATTGACATCATCACCATCATCATCATCATCATCAGCAGCAGCAACATCCTCAGCATCATCATCATCAGTAGCAGCATCATCATCATCTTCTTCTTCATATTCTTCTTCGACTAGCTCTCGACCGTGATCATCATCTACATCATCTTCCACTTCTTCATCTTCCTCGGTATCTTCTTCCATCACATTATACTTTATCAGCCTTCCTCTTGGATCATGTCTAACAAAAAATGACCAACCCAATTTATGTGGAACCTCTGACTAAAATACCTACTCACATTGGCTTGGAAGAACATAGGGCTCTTCTCCAACTGGCTCAAACAACATTGTATTAATCATTGGAAATCCATTGTCATGTTCAATAACAGTTTATCAGGATCATTTTTATTGAGTCATAGTTTGTACCATTTCACAATGAAGAGAACTAATTTGAAAGAATTAAAGTCACAGTTAAGTATATCAACCAAAATGCTATAGTATCAATTTTGTGACTCTCAAGGATGTAAGTCATTTCTAGATGAAATATTAGTCATCTGAAATACTGCACTTATCCCAAAATCCCAAAGTCACTGCATTTTCATGTTCTTTATGATAAATAATATGATCTTCAGGACAAGCATCTATTGCTTGATACTCCATTTCAATATGTTTTATAGTGGCACATAATTCTCGGTATGAGGGAGGGAGAACATTTGATGGTGGTAACATAAACTCACCTATAAATCTACAACAAATAATATAAGTCATTACTATAAACAATCTTAATGGTACATGTTTCACCTTTTATAGACTATAATGACATATATGACAAACCTTAGCATACATGACATTGCTATGTTGGATAAACCATTCATAACCTTCAAATTCACCAACAACAATATAACAGAGAGAAGAGTAGATTGAGAGCCTTCGAAAAGGGCCATGTTCACCTTCTCAAGTAGAGGTATATCATGGATGACATCAATGTCATCCTCATCATAATCATCATCATCATCATCAACAACACCAATACCAAATGTGTCAACAATCAATGCATTCATACCATCATCTTTAAATGTGTTTTTTGGCGCATGATCGTCATCTTCCATAGAATCATTTTCCTCTATATTCACACTAGGGAGATCGACCTATATAAAAATGATGATAATCAAACCCCCCTTCAATGTGATAATCAAATCTCCTTCCATGGTTCATATGTATATTAATTGTGAAAATAATATAACAAACAACTCGCCACTAGATGATAATCAAACCCCCCTTCAATGTGTCCATTCTCCCTACAATGTCTCTTTGTTGTTTTGATTTTGATTCTTCTTGTCTTCAAGCCATTGTAACTCTTGCATGGACAATAACATTTGTCATTGCCTTCACTTTGAAAGTTAGACAATAATCTAGCGATTGTCTCCCTATTTCAATTGAATTCTTTTGTATTATCTGACATGATCCTTAATGTGTATATCTACAAAAAAAAATTAGATATTTTTGTACTTAATGTCATAGCTTCCTATGTGTTTCATCCTTCATGTATACACTTACTTCAACCAAACTCTTAATTTTCTGACAGATTTTGCCAAACACTTTGTAGGAAACCAAGTAAGGGGTATTCTTGAGTTCAATAACAAGTTATGATCTATTGAAACTACTCTAAAAATATTTCTCCTACCTACAAAATTGTTCAAACTCTAAGGGCATGATTTCACATGCATTCTAGAGCTAGAGGTGAATGCTAGCCATGGTTGTTGCATTATTTTCTACTTTTAATGTTCACATTTATTTGAAAATTACAAGTCATGCTTTTAAAAGAATTAGAAGCTTTTAAAATAGTTCAAACCATGTCATGGCTTAAGTGTATGCACCCTAAAATGGTTGCCTAGACTTTGGGCCCCCATTCAACAATTTATCAAATCCCTGAATCAATATTTTCAAATATCAACAATATTAATTACATCAATTTTCTTGATCAAATCATAATCAATTCAATATTTCCTAAGGTTTGAGCCTTATTTAATTTTAAAAAGAAATAAAAAATAAAAATCTTATTTAACTAAGAGAACATGCTCTCTTTTAATTAATTAAAAATCTCTTTTAATTAAATAATAAAATCACTTTATCCTAAGCCTTTATTTAATTAAAAAGAATTTCCTCTCCTTTTATTTAAATAAAAAATCTTCACTTTTCTTCTTATCCTATGTTGCACAAATAAATCATTATTCTTATTTTATAAAAAGGGAAAAATACACTTTTTGTCTTATGTGGGACACAAAAGTCAACTTCTATTTTCCTATTGGAGGATATTTGTGCACAAAGATCAAGCTTCTATTTTTCTCCATCGTTGATTAAGTCTTTTGCCTTTTAATCTTGATCGTCCATTAATTCTCATTTCTTATAAAAGGAGAGCTCTCTTCCTCATTTTCATATCTTAAATTATTATGCTAATGTTATGCTGCAAGTTTTCTAGGTCATTTGGAGCTCTTTGAAGACATTCTTGCAATCAAGCTTTGAAGACATTGTTGTTGCATTTCATTTAGCTTGTTTTCTTACATCATAGTTGCATGATAATGGCATTTTTAGTATAGATTTCTTTTATGCAATAGATTAATCTCACATAGCTTAATAAGAGGATTTGTAACACTTGTATTTTCCTTTCATAACATAGCTTACATCTTTCATTCTCATAGATTAGTTTGCATTGCATTGCATCCATATTGATTTCATTAGAGATATTGGCATTGTTGCCATTGTCTTTGATTTGGAATCTCTCATTGTGTGGTTGACTAGCAAGGTCATAAGTTTATAGCTCTAGCTGAGAGCAATTTTACAAATCTTGCAACTCCATGCATAAAGAGTTATGGACCAATTTGTGAGGGCTAATTCTTGAGTTTTCTTGCATGTAAGGATTCATAGAAGTGTGGTCACATTTTCACCATACATTTTTTGCACCCACCATGGGGCAACCCACTTTTACATGCTGGTTTTTTAATTATTTTTGGAGCTAACCCTTGTGCAGATTTGTTTGGAGATGGAAAACCCTAGATTTTGAAAGATTTGATCATATCTCCAAAACAGCTTGGTATTTTGGTCTAAACATTTTTTTGTAGGTTGGTGACATATCAGAGAAGCTCCAAAAAAAAATTTAGAATTTTCAGAGGTAATATCTATTTTTTATGATTTTTTATGATTTTTCATAAAAAATTAATTTTTGACGCAAATTAGTGTATTTTTTAGAAATTTTTATATTTATGGAAAGCTCTTGAAATTATATAGGGGGTGCATTCATTGTTTTTTTAATTTAGAGGTCATATCATAGCTCATTTGGTCAATTTATAAAAACTAGTCTGTTTTAGTAAAATGGGTCTCTAGGGCACAAATGAAGAGATTTTTCTAAAAATTTTACATTTTTAGAAAGCTCTCTATTTTTTGATAGAGGTCTCTTTTCTGCATTTTGGGTTTAGGGTCCGAATTTATGTGGTATAAGTCCAATATTTTTGACAAGGTCAAAAATTAAAATTAAAAAAAGGATATTTGATAATTAGCATGCACTTATTTTTCACATGGTTCAATGCATGATGTGAGTTGTCATTTGGATTATTTTCTGGTTATTATTGCTCATAAAAATTAATTTTTAGATCTAACCTTAGGGTTTTCATAAGTTGGATATACATTGCATATCTTGTTTTCTTATTTTCTTATCTTGTTCATTTGAAGGTGCTCTTGCTTTCATGAAAAATGCTTAAAACAAAGTGTTGGACTTGAGGTACTTTGTTCCATGTCTACAACATTTGTTTTTTGGGATTAAAATTAAACGTCTCATGTGTTTGGCTTGAGTTTTTACATGCTTTCATAGAACACATTTCAATTGATACTCTTAATGGGAAATGAATGAACATAGATTTGCTTTCATACAAGTTTGTGTAAGTGGATGCTTGTGTTTAAACCTTAAGTAATTATTGGTTCCAATATCAAATATCTCATTGAGTGATTGAGGGCATGGATTCATTCCTTATTTACATAGGGAGTTAAATGCACCACTTTGTGGACTCACTCTATGTTTTCTTGGAAAGTTAAATATTTTATTGATTCAACCCTTTGTCATTTGTGAGTAGTATTGATAAGAAACTTTACATTACTTTTGATTGATCTTGTTAGCTAAACTGGGTGTTGGACTCACTTATTTCTAATTGCCCCTCATTATCGCCCTTTGGATGCAAGGTCATCATTCATACATAAGGGAGGGGTCTACTTGAAAAGAACGTTAAGTGTTCCACAAAGTTTCTCCCTTTTTATGCTTTCTTGATCTCATTAGTTTTTTAAGGTGTGGACTCACTTTGATTTTGAGTGAGTTAAATGTTCAACTTTTGGACTCACTTTGAGTTTGTATGAGGAGTTAAATTTTCCACTTTTGGACTCACTTTGAGTTTGTGTGAGGAGTTAAATGTTCCACTTTTGGACTCACTTTGATTTTGTGTGAAGAGTTAAATGTTCCACCTTGTGGACTCACTTCACATTCACTTGAAGAGTTAAATGTTCCACTTTTGGACTCACTTCACATTCACTTGAAGAGTTAAATGTTCCACTTTTGGACTCGCTTCACATTTACTTGAAGAGTTAAGTGTTCCACCTTTAGTGCTTTAAATACTTTTGATAGTGAATTATTTAATTTTATTTTTAGAAAGCCTGTTTGGGGACACACTACCTCAAGGGGCGACCTTAACTCCCATGTTCTGATGGAGTATAAATAGTGGGTGGTGAATCAAAAGACACCTCTCTTGGGAATTGAGTTTGATATCACTCTTGGTTAAGCCTCAAAGAACTTTATACCTTTGAGAAGTGAAGGAGGAGATTTGGGTTACCGTCTCCCCCCGACTGTGTGATTTTGGATTCTTCTCATCTACAGATTTGGGTCTTATGTACCTTGCATATATCAAGGACTCCTCTTAGAAAGCCATGTATATCCTTGTAGAAATCTTGTTAAGGTGTTGTTGTGTTCTATGTGCCTGCTAAAACATTTTCAAGAACATACACAAGTAGAATCTTTAAGGAGTAGAATACTAAGTCACTATCTCTATTCATGCGCAAGGTTGCTTTGTCCCTTGCCCATTGCTTGAAGGCTGTTTGCTTGAATTCCCTGATTTTTGTTCTATGTGCTTGATCATCATTACAAAATCTTTTGAAAGATCTAATTGGAATATTGAAACTAAGTTCCGTCCTACTGTAGTGAGTTCTCCTTAGAAGCTTGGTCTTCCTTGGTCAGTCCAGGTCAGATCCTAGGTGTTGTCATGTTGCTCAACATCTCAATGAATGTTATGGTATCAATTGCATAAGATGAATCTTAGTCTTCTTCTTTCTTTTCCATTTCCCATGTTCTTCTGAAGTCTTCTATTCCCATGGGAAATTCTTCTTCTTCTTCTTCTTGACTCTTTTCCTCTTATTATCTACTCTATTTTCTTCTATTTTATCTCTTCTGTTGCTCCTATGCTTGATTCTTCTTCTTCTAGAACCATGAATCTCAAATATCTAGTTTTTAAACCTTTATTAAGAATATATGATCTTGAGCTCATTGACATATTTGAAAAGTGTTGTTCCTCCAAAATTCTTATGAGTGATGAATTTATGACAAAAATAAAAGAAAAATTGATTAAATTAGATGTCTTTGCTAGAATCATACTCATGATCTCATCCAAATATTCTTCATCTTCTAAATCTTCTCATCATTCCTCACATTCTAAATCTTATCATGATTCTTCTAAATATTATTCACATTCTTCATCTTCTAAATCTTATCACGATTATTCTAAACACTATTCACATTCTTCATCTTCCAAATCTTATCATGAGTCTTCTAAACATTATTCGAATTCCTCATTATCTAAGTCTTCTTCTTCCACTAAGTCTTCAATTTCTTCTTCTTCATGATCTCATTCTTCTTCTACTTCTTCAAAGAGTCTTACTTCTCTTCACAAGACATACCATAATGAGCAACGTGATAGTCGTTATGATACCTCTTCCACGAAGAGTGATGCACCCACCTATGATGACTATGATGACTATGATGATGGACAATATAGCCATACCTATGATGCTTCTATTCCTAAGAGTCCTCCTCATCGTGTCCTTGTGCTTACTGGAAATGGGTCCTCATATTGGAAAGATCATGATGGTGATCCATATGATTCAAATTTTGAAAGAAACTTTGATGATTTTTGTGAATAATACTTTGATCATAATCCAGCTACTACTGTTGAGGAATATAAAATGCACCGTGCTGATTTGAAATGTAAATATTATAAGAATCCTTCCTCTAAGAACATTCATGCTGAAAATAAAGGTGAAACTCTCAAGCAAGATCATGTTAATGCTAAACCTTTGTCTTGTGATGGTTCCCTTCCATCCTCTACTTCATCCAATGCCCATACATCTCCTAAAGCTTCCAAGTCTTCCAAATCTTTCACAAATTCTTCATCCAACAAAGATCTTAATGCTTTTCATGCTATTCCCTATAGTTATCCTCAAGGGCTACCTCTTAAAGAAACTCAAACTAATCTTCCCTTAATTGTGAATACTTCCAATAATGTTGAACCTAAAGAGCCTAAGCCTTTATACACTACTTTAGCTAGTCCTTCGCCATCTTTTCTCAAGTCTTCCATACAACTCCAACATACTTCCTTGTTCTTAGAAGTGGCTCCATGTCAAGAGGACCCTAAAAATGATAAAGAAAAAAATATAAATAAAGATCAAGATCAAGAACCCTCCATATCATCAAATTATCTTCATGATGTATCTCCTCCATTTTATGGTTCTTTTGATCCTCTATGCTCTTCTGCATTCATTCCACCATCTCCTAAGCAAGATCAAGCTACTACTTACACCATTGAGCTTATTGATAATCAAAATAACCTTACCACACTTGCACTTCCCAAAGATGACACTTCTATTAAGGTTATTAAAAATGGTCTTGTTACTTCTGATGTAAAGCCTATTAAAAATTGAAAGAAAGTTGATACGCTTATGCTACCCAACGATCCTTGTCAAGATCAAAGTCTTCCATCTTTTTATTCTACCACTCCTTGTTTGCTTCCACTTTCTACTCTTCCTAAGTCTTTGCAATCTTTGAAAATTCCTATCAAAGAAGTTTCTCCTATTCAAGATGTGCATGATCCTGTTGAAAATTCTAATGCTCACTCTAAAGATGTTGATATCCTTGGTTGTGATATAGATGCTGATGAACTTATTGATTATCCTTTTGTATCTTCCATGTCCATCCTTGGACCTCCTCCACCACTACTAAGGGCTTCATGTCTTCCTTCCATCTTGGGCCCTTATGTCCCTTCACTTTCCCCTCCTAACTCTCCTAATTCATCATCCATCTTGGGTCCTTACATCCCTCCATCTCCTATCTTTCCTCAAGATCAACATAAATGCATACCCTTGAATCCTTTTCATTTACCCACCCATCTAAACCAGTCATATTATCCTTCTTCCTCCATAAGTCCCAAGTATTTTGGAAGTAACTTGAATGTTCAATACAAGAAAGAGAAGCAATACAAGAATCCATCTAAAAAAGAAGATCACCATGTCTCCTCTAATCGACATGGGGGCATAAAGTCAAAAAAGATATCTAAGAAGAAAACTACAAGACAAGTATGGGTTCCAAAATCCATCATTCAAGATATTCTCTCTAAATCATCAAAAGAAAATGAAAATACTATGGCTATATGGATTCCAAAGTCTCTCTTGAAAGAGTCTCATGTTGAACAAAAAGTAAAGTTGACATTCAAGCTTTCAAAGGCTTCCACTTCATTTTCTTCCAAAAATATTCTTCAATTCCATGTGCCTGAACCACAACCTCTACTAAACATTCGCCATATTCCTTCTCGTATTCCTTCATTCACATTTCCTCTATCCTCTCATCACCCTTCAAGGTGTGTGTTGATGTTGATCTTTCCTTCCCTTCCATCTACCCTGTCACAATCCTTCTATTCATTATCCTTCTACCTTCTATCCTTTTTCCTCATTTGCCTATTCTCCCTATCTTCCAACCTCACTCATTTTACATAAAACTTTATCCTCCATTTTTCCCTTCTATCTTCCTTTCCCTATCAGCATCTTTGAGCATATCATTTTGAATCCTTGGCATATTATGGTTTATCCTTTCAAGGAGCATTATCTAAAAAGCTTACCTTCTTCTAAAAAAAAAGAAAAAAAAAAATTTTTTAAAAAGAAAAGAAAAAATGAAAAAATTGAAAATGTGCCATGGTGAAACCCTAGAAACAGGCATCTTGGTAGCAAAAATAAAGAGAAATAAATTTGTCCTATGGTGAAAACCACTCCCTTGTGGCGCCTTGGATAAGTACTGTGATGAAAACCTGACAATTAGACATCATGCGTAGTTCTTCTACATATTTCATTTATTTCATCTTCGGTTCTTGATCTTGACAATGTTGACCTATGCACGAAGATTTGGCTATCTTGTGAGCTATCTTATGATGATCTTGCTTTCATTCCTTTCATGTTTAGTCTTCATATTTATTTTTCTCCCTTCATTCTAGCCTTTCGCTATCCTTTTCCCCTTTGGTCTTGATCTAATAAAAAAGAGTAAAACACGATGCTATGAAGTCTCTTGACATGTCTACTCCTTTGGACTTCATCTTTTCCTTCTTCGGCATTATGCTTTTGTGACTTATCATATGCTGGTCTTTCATTGCTTGTCCAAATGTGCTTTACATGACAAATTTTTCCCTAGCTTGATTACTCTTGAGGAGTTTGACCTTGAGGATTTCTTCCCTCCGTTCGCCTTCATTCTCATTTCTTCCATCTCTTCCACTAGCTTGCTAATCCTTCTTGTTTTCCACCTTGCCACATTTTGGGAATACATGATGTGATCTTGCTTGGAAGTTTAATGCCCATTCTGTCTAGGGGCATCCTTTGTACATATTTTATGATCCTGAAAAAATACCAAAAAAATTCATATATGATGCTGAAAAAATCCTAAAAAGCATATACAGTCCTAAAAAAATACAAAAATTTTTTTAAAAAATTTAAAAAATTCAAAAAAAAAAAAGAAAAAATGCCTTGGTGAAAACTTGGAAATAGGCGCCTTGGTAGCAAAAATACAAAAAAAGAAAAAAATTAAAAAATGAAAAAAGATTCTAAGTGGTGAAAACCTGGAAACAAGTGCTACTTGAGGCCTTTGCACTCCTATTTGTTAGCATGCATCCTCGACACTGAACCTTTCTCCATCATGTCTTGACCTTATTTGGCGTGGTCTGAAATTGGTCTTTGTTTTTGTCTAGGGGCATACCTATTAGCAGAGGTCCTTTAGGTGCGTTTGTCTCTTGGGGCATTTCACAAACAGGTGTTTTTCAACACCACCCCAAACTATGTTTCTCAACACTTATCAGATGTCTTACCCACCAGTCTAAGTATGATGCGATATCGCTCATTAGCAAATTTTATCCTCAAAGTTTGACTCTATGACCAACACACGCACTTAAACAATCAACTTGTTGAGATATGTTGACTTTATTTTTCTTTGTGTGTTGTCTATGAGGATTTCTTTGATGAGTGGTCTCTCCCTGAGAAGTTTTCGATGATGCATAGCTAGAAGATTGAGGGTATGAGAGCATGTTTTATTTCTTTATCTACTTGTGGGTATATTTTGTTGGTCCTAATTGTCATGAGTATTTTATGCTAGTCTTACTTGACACTATGGATTGACAAGATATTATCCTTGACTGTTTTGCGAGTGCATGCTTCTAGTTATGTAATACCTCTCCTATGGTGATACTTAGACTTTGCTGATTTGGACATTTTATTATGATGGTCAGGACTATACATTTACATTTATGTTTTTTGAATGATGATATGATGGATATGCTCATTTATGGTTATCATTTATATGTTTATGAGATTTTTTATATGTTTTATGGATCTAACCCAATGATTTGAGTCTAACCATTATCATGATGTTTTATGTTTCATGGATATGTGTCTGATGTGTTTTCATGACTCAAGATGAAGTCGTAGTTACTCACTTAGTTGAGGTCCACACGATGTATCGATCATGGTCATCTGCTTGTATATATCTGATTTGTATATCCATATGTATATATATGCATCTCTTCTTGGTGATGCAGGATTGCAGGTACCGGGTATTGTCTCCACCTGGCTCCACAAGTCTAAGCGATCCCTCAAAATCCTCGATCGTGGTTGTTGTTATGGAGATATCACCCGGTTCCACAAGAAGAAACTTCACTTTTGATCCTTTTATCCTTAGGTGGGAAGTGTTGATTCAGTCCCTTGTGTGGATGTATTGTGTGATCTCGTAGTTGTTGGATTTGTGGATCTTGTAGCTAGTTCTTGTCTTCAGGGTATATTGATGTGAATCATTGTTCATTGAAGGTATGATTTAGCAATTTATCTTTAGTAGTAGCTACTATTATACTAGCATATCTCATTAGGAACAAGTCGGTATGTGATTTAAATCATGTGATTTTAATACCTATAATAATGAATAATTTTATGGTATTATTTTATAATACTCATAATAACAAAGTGACTATGACAATAGTAATAATAAAATATTTTAAATAAATAGTGGAAAAATTGAACTTATGTTAGTAGCTACCTGATATATATTTTAGAATGTGGATTAGTGTGTGGATAAATAATATAATTAATAATAATGTTATTTTAATATTTAATATTAATAATAATGTGTCTTATTTATGGTATATGTACCATAAGCATATGGGTGCACACATATGCCTATGAATACATATATTAATATATTATTATATAATAAATTAATTAGTTGTGTGAAGGAAACCATTCTTATGTTGTTTTTATAAGTGGTAATTAGGATTGGTAAATTCTATTACCATAGTTAAATAAGTTAGTAAATTAATTTTGGGATTATATTATTTATTTTAACACCCTTAAATTTAGGGAACATAGATTATAGTCTTATTTAAAATGTATTCACCTTTACGGGAATGATTTTTGCTAACCATCCCATTAACTATTAACGAATGGATAGTTGAGATGGTTGCATCGGTTGGATTACCTGTGCAACCACCTACTCCATTCTATTTACAAGAAAGGCTTTCTTGTGTATGGGAGTTGGGGAGAAGAATTGATTTCAAGAAGAGGATTAGTATTATTATTGTAGAAAAATTGATATTTTTAAGGAGAGAAGTCCCTTATTCAGTGAGTTTGGCATTTGGATTGTTACGGGTAGAAGCTGGAAGATTGCAAGCAAAGGGATTCAAAGGAGAGCTGGAAACGTTGGAGAGGATTTGATCTTCCTTCATCAACCGGTCTCCGCAGGACTCCAGGTTGGAATCCATACTGAGAGATTATTCTCTTTTATATTAAGAATGTTTGTTATGTTTGAATGCGGTTGTATATGTTTATTTGTATCCATATGTGCAAAATATTTATACATTATTCTGTGAGCCATTTATATGATATTGTATTATGCCCGATGTAAATACATTATTGTATTATGTCATTAATTTCTATATCATAGTATCTATTTATACAAATATATATAAATTGCTATAATAATGAACAATGACAGCCGCTTATTTAAGCATAGGATGAATTCGGAAATAGATTATTTGTATATAGTTTATCAATAAGAAATATGGGTAGTATTCTATATTTTATTTGCTGTCAAAATAAATAATATATCTATTAGCTGTCAAAATAATATTATGCTTAAATAAGGTTATACTTGAATAATTATGTATGTTTAAATAAAGTTGTGCTTCAAAAATTAATAAATAAATTATTAATGTAAAACAATAAAAAAAACAAAAAAACTATATAGTTATAAAGTTATGCATAAACAATTATAGATGCTTAAATAAAGTTTTGTTTTAAAAACAAAAATGATTTATAAAAATATAAATTAATATAAAACAAAACAAAAAGAAAATGAAAGAGTTTGGAAGTGGGGGCCACCACCTTCCCCACTCTCCTCACGGTTCCCAACCGTAGCACTGGCAGGCACTGCTACGGTAGTACCTGACTACTACGGCAGCGGGTACTACTACTGCAGTACCTGTGAGTTGGGAAAGCGCGCAGGGCGCTACGTCAATGGGGTGCGGGGCCCACAGGGTCCCCCCCATAAGTCACTTCTAAATAATTTTTTTAATTTAATTTGTGGTAGGGGTTTTATTTGTTTTTAGATTTCAATGAATATTAAATTTAGGATACTTAGATTGCTATTAAATTTAGTTATGGTTTAATAGGAATTTCATAGTGTAGTTGGTTTATAAATATTTGGTGGAAATTATAATTGTCTATTTAAATTTTTTAATATGGGTTTTAATAATATCCGCTTTATACAAGTATAACATTTAAGTATAAGTTTATGTACTTAAATGGATTCCTTATACTTTAAGTTATACTTGTATAAAGGGATTAGGTACCTTTCAAATTGATTGGAATAGGTTTTAGATTTCTAGGAGTTAAGCTGCAACTTCTAGATTTTAGATTTTAATAAAATTAGACTTAGTCAAATTTCAAACTTAGATGGAAATTTATGGAACATTATCTTTTGGCATATGGAAATTTGTGAAAACCTTAAATATGTTTGGCAGAGGTTATATCCAATGCATTTAGATGCCTTAATAGGGGTTAGGATGTGTTTAGGAAGCAGTTTAGGGTTTAGGGTTGTCTAAAGGATCAGGACATTCTAAACATCCTTAAACATTCCTAATTTCCCTAAACGTTCATAAACTATCTTATTATTTTCTACTCTTTGATGCAATCTTACAAATTTGTTTATGATATGTTTCTACTATGTTTATGATGTGATTGTGAAATGGGGGTTAAGGGTAGAAAACCTAACAACACCTAGTGAGTGGCTCTCAGTGTGGGGCCGGGGCCCTAAGTGGCTAGAACCAAGATAACCGACTGAAGAGTTATTTAACAAGTGAAAACTTAATTAAACTTATGGGAATGGGTTAAAATATTAAAAATATTAAATGTGCCTCGCCCATGCCATTAGCGCTAGTAAAGGCTATGGATGGGAGTGGGAGAAGGTACCTATGCGTAGGTATGATCGAATAGCGCTTGTCAGTACGAAAGGCATTCGATCCCGCATGTGCCTACTTGGGGGCCGGGGCCTAGAGTGGCTAGTACCAGGACAACCCAAGGAGTGAGGGCTATGCGATGACACTCACTTAGGTTGTTGCTTAGAGTTTCTACCAAGCCTTAGAGCCTTTTGGGGAAAGATTCATACTTTGATCATCTTTTATTTGCTATTGGGAAAGGTTACCCAACCCTAGGTTTGGCCTAGCTATTCCTTCTTTGTGGACCTTGGTGTTTATCTCCTAGCATGGGGGAGTGGGCCTTTGGGTTTCCACATGGTTGGGTGGTAAATATTTTATCGAGGTATCTTTTGCGGATGCAGTGTTTGAAGATTCATGCTTGCTTATGTACCAGTTTTTGAAGAATAAAGGCTTTGTGATTATCTTTCATGATGTAAAGTTATTGTTACCTCCTGAGCGGAGATGCATGTAATGTAATCATTGATGTAATTTAAAATGATGTATCTGGAATGGGTAGATTTAGGAAAAAGGGAAAGGGAGATGTGAACTTTATGTATATGATCTATGTTGAAGGATTTTGTACCATTTCAAGTATGTTAGTATGTTTCTTATTATTGATTAAGTGAAAAAGGCTATTGAAGAACAAATGTATTAATTGCAATGTATCAAATGATTTAGATGATTCTATTTGATTTAAAGGTTAGATTGTTCATAAAGAATACTTAGGAATATAGATGGTTTTTAAATGGAAAGTTGAAATGAAAATATTTTGTATTTCTTAAAGATATGATGCAGTTGGCTTTGGGAAATAAATCTTGTTGTTAGTTTACTTAATGGATTTGAATGAATCATGCACTAAATAGAAGGGAACCTTGGGAGGAAACTAAGTTTAAGTTTTGTTCTTATAATTGTTTTAAAAATTCAAAATTTTTCATAAATTATTACTTAGGTTTTCTTTAATAAAGAGAATCTTTGTTCTCTTCCCCGGTTCCCTTGCGGGGCATGACAAGTTATCCTGACTTTCATGTGTCTTGATACAAGCATAATCTCTCCATATCAAACTTAGGTAATCTCATTACATTAGTCATCTTGACCTCCATGTCTTTGATGCCTAGGTGGGATTTCCACATTTCTATCTGATAAAGATCATATTCATATCCACATAGTTATGCTAGTGTGCATTGTATGATCTTACGATGCTACCAATAATGCTTGATGATGATAATTAGATGTCTATAGGCATTGTGACCTTGCAAGTCAACCACTTTCATAGTAGTTTGCATTCTTAGGTTCATCATAGTTTAGTTTTTGCATCTTACATATGGAGAGAGCTCTCCTTTTTATCATCTACGAACTAGTTGGTCAACTGTGCTCATTTTTTGATTCTTTTTTATCATATCTTTCATTTCTGGTGTTTCATATCACATCATTTTCTATCCATTTTCAGACTCGAAATCAAAATCTGAGTCGCGTTTCCAAATTTTCTCATTCTTCTACGCAGTTGACTGACCTTTTGAGGCATAATTCTTTGATCTTTGATGAAATTTCTTCTTTTTCATGTCTTTCAAACTTCTAGTCTTTTATTCACCCCACTTCTTTTCTTCTAATTCATCATTGGGGCATGTTTCACTGCCTAATGGTTATCCTATCGACCTTATCTTCGATTGTGATTGATTATGATTTGATCATCTTTATGAATTTTTTGTCTCTCCTCTACCTGATTTCGATTTCGATTCTGAGGGGGCAGTACCTATTGGATTTTAATCCTTGATTCCTTGATTTTCTTGATTCAGCTATTTTTCTATGAGCTTTTGCTCAAGCTTCATATTCTTATCTCTTATTTTGGATATGATCCCAAATCGACCTCATGTCTAGAATCCTTTGTTTATGTTTTGTCTGGATGTGATCCCGAATCGACCTCGCATCTGAGTTGTTTTGTGATCCCAAATCGATCTCACATTGCAACTTCATTCTTTGACTACATGTGTTCCTAGATCGATCACACATTAGTCAAAGAGGGGCAAATGTATGCACCCTAAAATGGTCGCCTAGACTTTGGGCCCCCATTCAACAATTTATCAAATCCCTGAATCAATATTTTCAAATATCAACAATATTAATTATATCAATTTTCTTGATCAAATCATAATCAATTCAATATTTCCTAAGGTTTGAGCCTTATTTAATTTTAAAAAGAAATAAAAAATAAAAATCTTATTTAATTGAGAGAACATGCTCTCTTTTAATTAATTAAAAATCTCTTTTAATTAAATAATAAAATCACTTTATCCTAAGCCTTTATTTAATTAAAAAGAATTTCATCCCCTTTTATTTAAATAAAAAATCCCCACTTTTCTTCTTATCCTATGTTGCACAAATAAAGCATTATTCTTATTTTATAAAAAGGAAAAAAAACATTTTTTGTCTTATGTGGGACACAAAAGTCAACTTATATTTTCCTATTGGAGGATATTTGTGCACAAGGATCAAGCTTCTATTTTTCTCCATCGTTGATTAAGTCTTTTGCCTCTTAATCTCGATCGTCCATTGATTCTCATTTCTTATAAAAGAAGAGCTCCCTTCCTCATTTTCATATCTTAGATTTTTATGCTAATGTTATGCTGCAAATTTTCTAAGTTATTTGGAGCTCTTTGAAGACATTCTTGCATTCAAGCTTTGAAGACATTGTTGTTGCATTTTATTTAGCTTATTTTCTTACATCATAGTTTCATGATAATGACATTTTTAGTATAGATTTCTTTTATGCAATAGATTAATCTCACATAGCTTAATAGGAGGATTTGTAACACTTGTATTTTTCTTTCATAGCATAGCTTGCATCTTTCATTCTCATAGATTAGTTTGCATTGCATTGCATCCATATTGATTTCATTGGAGATATTGGCATTGTTGCCTTTGTCTTTGATTTGGAATCTCTCATTGTGTGGTTGACTAGCAAGGTCATGAGTTTATAGCTCTAGCTAAGAGCAATTTTATAAATCTTGCAACTCCATGCATAAAGAGCTATGGACCAATTTGTGAGGGCTCGTTCTTGAATTTTCTTGCATGTAAGGATTCATAGAAGTGTGGTCACATTTTCACCATACATTGAGAACTTGAAACCACTCACAACAGTTGAAACCATGTCATGACCTGAGAACTTGATCAAAGGGATCAAGAACAGATGATTTAACTTATAAATTTTTTTATATAAGATATTTAGCATTAATTAGTTATTGGTTTAACTTATAAAATATTTTAGATAAGAGAACAACATAACTTTTTTTGAAAACCACAAATTGTCTGCATAAAAAGCATGCAGTGAAAACCACAAATTGTTTGCATTAAAAGAAACTATATTGCATGCTTCTATGAATAAGAAAATAAAATTTAAAATTCATTACTTGCAACTACAATATTAGAGAAAAGTTGAATTTCATTTATGCCTTGATGGATATCTTCCTTGTACCATACAAAAAACTATGTGATAACTATGTCTACTCCAACCTTAATTGTTTAAGAATTCATCATATTAGATAAAGTACATTTAAGAATCACTGAAAATTCTTAATCTATTTAAACAATTCATATAGAATAGATAAACAATTCAATTTTAAGATAAAGTATGTTTAGATAAATAATAGAATTTACAATTAATACCCAATTGTCTAATTCAATAGTCTACTCTTAAAGCATATAAAGTAGGTTCAGTTACTTTAGATAAAGTATGTTTAATCTACTTTAATACTTTATTAACTATGTCCACTCCAACCTTAATTGTTTAAGAATTCATCATATCAGATAAAGTATGTTTAAGAATTGTTGGGACTGGTCCTTTGGCGTGTATTAAACATAATAGAATTTAATTTGTAGACATAGTTAATGCACCATATTAGATAAAGTAGGCTCTATCACTAGAAAGGTCCTTGTACCACATAAAAAAAAGAATTCAATAGATTAACTAAGTAGGATCAGTCCTGACATGACTGTTAGTCCCAACAATTCTCTATATATTTTATAGATTAGAATTACAACATATTGGCTGACAAACAAAGTAGGTTTAATTTTAAAATAAAGTATGTTCAGATAAAGAATAGAATTTACAATTAATACCCAATTATCCAATTGTCTACTCTTAAAGCATATAAAGTAGGTTCAGTTACTTCAAATAAAGTATGTTTAATCTAGTTTAATACTTTATTAACTATGTCTACTCCAACCTTAATTGTTTAAGAATTCATCATATCAGATAAAGTATGTTTAAGAATTGTTGGGACTGGTCCTTTGGCATATATTAAATAGAATAGAATTTAATCTATAGACATAGTTAATGCACCATATTAGATAAAGTAGGTTCTATCACTAGAAAGGTCCTTGTACCACACACAAAAAGGAATTCAATAGATTAACTAAGTAGGACCATTCCTAACATGACTGCTAGTCCCAACAATTCTATATATACTTCATAGATTAGAATTACAACATATTGGTTGACAAACAAAGTAGGTTTAGTTTTAGGATAAAGTATATTCAGATAAAGAATAGAATTTACAATTAATACCCAATTGTCTAATTCAATAGTCTACTCTCAAAGCATATAAAGTAGGTTCAGTTACTTCAGATAAAGTATGTTTAATCTAGTTTAATACTTTATTAACTATGTCTACTCCAACCTTAATTGTTTGAGAATTCATCATATCAGATAAAGTATATTTAAGAATTGTTGGGACTAGTCTTTTGGCATGTATTAAATAGAATAGAATTTAATCTATAAACATAGTTAATGCACCATATTAGATCAAGTAGGTTCTATCACTAGAAAGGTCCTTGTACCACACAAAAAAGGGAATTCAATAGATTAACTAAGCAGGACCAGTCCTGACATGACTGCTAGTCCCAACAATTCTATATATACTTTATAGATAGTATGTGTCATGTGTGATAGAACCTACGTTACACAATATGATGCATTGTTAAACAAATTAAGGGTGTAGTAGTTATTACTTAGTTTTTTGTGGGGGACAGTGAAGATTTGTCTGACAAATACATGCCATTGGTTCAGTTTTGTAATTTTGTTTACAAAAAAAAAATTAAAATGCTCATTTGTAATTTTCGTGAGCTGCGAAGAGGGCACCGTGCATGAAGAGGGAAGAGGGCACTGCACTTTTGCTTGTGAGCTTGCGAGCTGCAAAGAGGGCATCCATTTCATAGAGGTTGTGAGTGTTTTTTTCATTTTTTATTAGTAATTGATAGATTAAATGCAGATAACACCTTTATCAATTTAGCATGTTTAATGCATAGTAATTACAAATTGATTCTTATCCACATTGTTATAAGATGCACTTCTTGGAATGAATTACAGAGAAGGACAATAACCTTATAAAAATGCATCTTATAACCTTATTTATTCCAAGAAGTACATCTTATAACAATGTAGATAAGAATCAATTTGTAATTACTATGCATTACATGCTAAAGTGATAATCTGCATTTAATCTACCAATTACTAATAGATTAAGCATATTATTACTATGCTTAATGTTCCATTTAAATGCATTTAACAAAAAAAAATTTACAAAACTGAACCAATGGCATGTTTACAACAAAGGTCTAATAGAACTCCCAACAAATCTTAAACATACTTTATTTGATATGATGAATTCTTAAACAATTAAAGCTAGAGTATACATAGTTATCACACAGTTTTTTGTGTGGTACAAGGAAGATTTGGCTAGGTCAATTCTTCCTTTGTGCTAGCAGTCTACAAAATCAGACATTTATTAAGAATTCATCATATCAGATAAAGTATGTTTAAGAATTGTGGGGACTGGTCCTTTGGTGTGTATTAAAGAGAATATAATTTTTAGCATATTATTATCATTCTATTTCTTTGTTGTAAACATGTCATTGGTTTAGTTTTGTAAAAAAAAAATTGTGTTAAATGCACATTTAAAATAAAGGTCTAATTCTGTAGAATATTAGTTAGACAAATCTTCATTGTCTTCTGATTGTCTTCTTTATATACTAGCATGTATTAATTGGCTGACAAATAAAGAAGCATTTAGACAATCAGAAGACAATGAAGATAATTTTAAATGCATTTAACACAAAAAGAATTTACAAAATTGAACCAATTGGATGTTTACAACAAAGAAATGGAATGATAATAATATGCTAAAAATTGTATTTTGTTTAATACACGCCAAAGGACTAGTCCCAACAATTCTTAAACATACTATATCTGATATGATGAATTATTAAATAATTAAGGTTGGAGTAGACATAATGGTGCAGGGGCACCTAGGATTTACAAGACAATCATGAAGACTATGAAGGAATGGAAGTCACCTCATGCAAATCAGGGGTTCAAGAAGGTCAAAGGCATTATCAATGGTGGAAATCACATAGATTATGATGTATTGGCTCCTATAATGGTTTGATGTCATGAAATGGTATTTGAATGTAAAGAATGAGTTATATCCTTGAAAGGATTAAATAATGTATCTTGGACCATTAGTGTCCCAATGTGTCTAGGAGGTTAGTTGGGTTCCAAATAAGTCTTCTAAGTGTTGGAACACTTTAGAAGTATTAGTGATTAAGTTCATTGGGTTTTAAAGCATTTTCAATGTTTAAAAGTTTAAATATTTAAATTGTAACGGCTAGTAGCCATTTAGGAGGGAAATGAGGTTTTAATGTTAAATCACTTAATTAAACCTCTAATCGCCAAAAGAGGTTGAGGAAGTTGTGTTGAGGATTATTATATGTATTTGGGACTCCATTTGTACGAAAATGAAACTTGGAGTGTACGACAAGAACAGAGGTTTTAATGAAATATCAATTTGATTTGCAAAGTTTATGTTCTTTACAAATTTGAAAGGCTCTAATACTTACTGGTTTTGTTTACAAATCTATAATGGAATAGTAAGAAATCTCCAATCATTCATTACACTATTGAATGTATTGAGAACTACCTTAAATCCTGATTCCATGTGTTAAGGACTGGTGAAAACCAGTGACTATGAGTATAAACCTCTTAATACTTTGAATCTTCATTCTATTCTTCATGTAAATTGGTTGGGTTAATGATTTGGAAGATGAAATAAGTTATTAGAAGGTTAAATTTCATAGTTTGGAGGATTGGAGAGGCATTTAGCATGACTGTACCTTCCTGTACAATAGATTGGACTGGCTTTTATTAGTTTTCCTTTTGTATTTTGAAGTCTAACTTGTAACACACACCTTTCCATGGGCTCAAAGGCCTAGGATCCATGGGAAGATTATTTATAACAATTTACCATAGTTCTAATGATCTTTAATTGCAGAGATTTAATAATTAATGTGATCACAACTAATTTAAAGAAGGTTTTCTAATGAATTTGATGGCTAAGGTATAGTAGTGGGAGATCGGGTTGAACAACATATTGTTGTTAAGATTTTGATAGTCTTATATTAACATATAAATAGTGAATCAATCACCAATTAAGACAAGAAGGGTGTGGAAGGCTGGGATTGGAGAAACCCTCAAATCAAGGGTTTGAAGCCACCAAATTGGGGCTTTTGATGTTGCAGGTGTTTTGGGTTTAATTCCTCTTAGGATTAGTGGTTTTGAGTCATTTAATGACACTGTCCAAGGTTTGAGAACTTGGATAAATTTCTATGATATAGTTGCTTTGAAGAATCATCAAGTTTCTAGTGTAATTGCAGGGGTGTAGGCAAAGTGCTACTATTTGGTCCAAAAGACCAATACCTAAATTTGAGATATGTTATTGAAAGGATAAAAGGGTGTCTAAATGTGGATTTAGTTCTTCTAGTGTTTTGGAACGGTGGAGTGTTTTAAGACCAAAAAGGTCACTGTTGGGCTATAAGGTTGACTCATTAGGCCTCTAGGCCAGTTTGAAGACATTTAGCCATTGTGAGTAAAGGGTAAGTCTAGAAACCTTGAAACAACTTTAATCTATTCTTATATACCTCAAATACATCAAATTTGTCATTAGTTTGCATTTAGAGTAACCTTGGTTGGGTTGTGTTTCTTAAAGCCATTGGGCATTTGGGAGAAGTGGGTTTGTAAGGAAAATAAGTGTAACGTATCTTGTTTATCAGTCTACCACCCTTTCCTTTACATTACATAGTTATCACATAGTTTTTGTGTGGTACAAGGAAGATTTGGCTGATTAAGAGTGAGGCCTTCTTTAGAATCTCATGAGTTTTGTACTACACATGCAACATATTGTGAGTTTGAAGAGAGTTCATACCATGTGTGATAGAACCTACTTTATCTAATATGGTGCATTGTTAAACAAATTAAGGGTGAAGTATTTATTACTTAGTTTTTTGTGGGGGACAATGAAGATTTGTTTGACAAATAGCAAGTCTTCTTTAGTATTTCATGATTTTTTACCACATATGCATGAAACAAATATGTTATTTTTCATATCCAATTAGTTAATACTTTATAACAACTCTGAAAGTATTTTTAGGAGTTCCCTAATTGTTTAAGAATTCATCATATCAAATAAAGTATGTTTAAGAATTGTGGGGACTAGTCCTTTGGCGTGTATTAAAGAGAATATAATTTTTCAGCATATTATTATCATTCTATTTCTTTGTTGTAAACATGCCATTGGTTCAGTTTTGTAATTTTTTTGTGTTAAATGCATTTAAAATAAAGGTCTAATTCTGTAGACTATTGGTCAGATAAATCTTCATTGTCTTCTAATTGTCTTTATATACTAGCATGTATTAATTGGCTGACAAATAAAGAAGCATTTAGACAATCAAAAGACAATGAAGATAATTTTAAATGCATTTAACACAAAAAGAATTTAAAAAACTAAACCAATGACATGTTTACAACAAAGAAATAGAATGATAATAATATGTTGAAAACTGTATTATGTTTAATACAGGCCAAAGGACCAGTCCCAACAATTCTTAAACATACTTTATCTGATATGATGAATTCTTAAACAATTAAGGTTTGGAGTAGACATAGTTATCATAGATTTATTCCTACATATTTATAGCAAATAAACTCAGTTTATTATAGGTCTGCCTGTTTTCCCAACTAGTATGATCTATTTAGCAGAAAAAAGATCACTGGATGGGTTGAAATGGGTTTGGATGGTTTCCTCTTGACAGCCAAATCTAAACCCATTTTGATTATTTATAGTTAAGTATGGTTAGTCTATTCATCCACCCAAACCTAGCAAAGGAGAATGAAGAACTACAAAAAGGTCATCCTAGTTTGAGATCTATAAATCTAATATACTATAGTTGGTTGAGAGTCCTTTGTCTCAGATGATATTATTTAGCTATTCTCTTCCTTCTATCATTGGTTGAGCCATTTATTTAGACATGACTTAAGAGTATTCTATAATCTAGCAATCTGCTATGTAATAAGTATCCTATCCAGCGAAATTCAGTAAACAATGTTGGAGGACCTTAAATGACTAGGTAATGCCCAAGTACAGTTTTTAGAAGGGAAACATTTTAGTCCAGTTCCAATTCCCAAATACCATTACCATAGATGAATTTACTGATTTTACATGTTTGATGTTCTATTCATACAACATCAACTTTCAATTTACCATGTGTATTCATTGCCAGATTGTATGATTTTATACTTGAATTTAATCAAACTACATTCAGTTTAGGTTGCAAAGGCACTTGGTACAGGGAAAAATGTTCTATTTATAGGGCATTCCATTGGAGGTGCAATTGCCACTTTGGCCACACTGTCAATTTTGGAAAAATGGAGTATGGAAGCCCCTATTTTTGCCACACTGATTATTGCTATAATTTTTTATAATATATATAACTGAACAGAACAATGACAAAATTCACATCATGTTATATGCCCATATCAAAACTCACAAGCCCCAAGCAGTGAGTAAACAAGTAATAAATGGATGCCCAAGCTTCAAACCAGTGAAATACAATGCAATAAAACCAAGTAACCAAAAAGACATGGCCAAGTTTGTGCATGAAAGAAAAAGTATTTCAGTCAATTCTTGTAATATTTTTATACATTTGTGCAAATAAAAAATGAATAAAACACTCACAACCTCTATGAAATGGATGCCCTAGCTTTAAACCAGTGAAATGCGATGATAAAACCAAATAACAAAAAAGACATGGCCAAGTTTCGGCACACAAGAAAAAGTCTAGTTCGGGCCTACCTTGAATCCTTGTAGAGTTAGGGCCAAGTTCGCGCACGCCAGCAAAAGTCCAGTGCCATATTCCCTCTTTGTAGGTCACAAGAAAAAGTCTAGTGCCCTCTTCCCTCTTCGCACACGGTGCCCTCTTTGCAGCTCCCAACAATTACAAATGAGCATTTCTTTTTCTTTTTTTTTTGTTTATAATTACGCGGGTGTCAAAATTACGATGACACCGTCGCTATTATGACACCCTCAAGCGCACTTGCAAAAAAAAACACAAAAAACACACACAAATGGTACTGGCATCAAAATTTGACCCCAAATGTTGTAGTGAGAGACATCTCAACACTGATATTGAATGGAAAGACATCTCATGTGTTCTTGAATCCATTACCATAATCCAAAGAAAGTGAACATTTTATGTTCATGCAAAGAAAATATGGCATGAAAGTGAAGAAGCATAATGCGATATGGAGATTGGGATTACTAGAAAAGAATAGCCCTGCCATTAACTCTTGTAATGACAAAATGTGACACCGCATTTCGAATAACAATGACTTTTGATTCAAATTATCATTTTCAACAAACTAGACATAGAAGCTCATGTAACTGTTAAATCAAGGTTCACAGTGAGTTGGCTTCTAGAAACGAAGTAAGTCTAGATGGGGACTCGAACCAGGCATGTCAGCATAGCCAATGGATTGGCGTACCTTATCTTGGTCACGGGGACCTATTTTTATAATCCATGTGCATGTTATTATGTTTTATTTTTTAATGATGTAATAGGGCATTCTTCAAACGTTCACATGTTTCCTCCAATTTTTTTTCCAAATCTATTGGAAAAACATAGATATAGGATGAATTTATTCATATCCATCATTTCAATTGATTGCCAGATTAACATAAAAAAATTTAGTAAGCAGTTATAAAAACACATGCATATAGAATACAGAGAAGTTGAGGAAACAAATGGAAATGGTAACAAGTGGAAATGGCAATAAAGAAGTGACACTAGGATTTAAGAGGAAGAATGTAAACTCCAGATATTATCTTTATTAAAGTGAAAGATATAGGAAACCGCTCTACTTCGATAGAGACATATAAAGCTGTCTGCCAAGGAATTTTAAAATAAGAAAACTATTTCTAGAAATTGTGTTTAAGGGAGCGGTACCCGAAATAAGTTTACCCTTTCATATTATTATATTGAAATTGAGGTCATTTTCAGTCTCTCAAGTAGCTAATTCATTGAAATTGAAAAATACCAGTCGGTTTGTCGACACTTCAATTTTTTATTTCCGCCCTCAACCATTTAAAATATTGAAAGCTGTCAACTTTACAATTATGATGTTGAGAGATGTAACACAAATGGGTGGCGGGTATCGAATCTAGATGAATTGGAAAAGTCCAACTTTACTCTTTGTTGTAATTCACTCTATAGTAACTTGTGATTTTTATGGGAATGGTCTACTTTACATAAAAAAAATTAGACAATTATATATTAATTAAATATGAGATAAATTTATATAAATATAAAATAAGTTTTAAATAAAAATAGAAGTATACAAGGGGCGCTAGGATATCTAGATTAATTTCTATATATTTTCAATTTGAATATTAAAAGGATACTCTATTTTTAATAAGACCTATACATTTAAATATCTAAAATCTATTAACACTTGGATTTTAAATTTAAGTTTATATTAAAATTTATTGATTATTCATTTAAAAATTGAAAAAAAATAGAAATTAGTTTAATTTTATAATCTTAAATGATTTGCATGCAAAAAGGAAAAATAGAATAAAATCCTTGCTATCTAGATTAATTTCTATATATTTTCAATTTTAAAATTAAAAGGATACTCTCTTTCTAATAAGACCTACACATTTAAATATCTAGAATCTATTAATACTTGGATTCTAAATTTAAGTCTATATTAAAATCTCTTGATGATTCATTTAAAAATTAAAAACATAGAAATTAGTTTAATTTTATAATCTTAAATGGTTTGCATGCAAAAAGGAAAAATAGACTAAAATCCTTACTAAGAAAATTAGAAAGGTTCTATTCGATTTTAGTTTTAAGTTTGTTATGAAATTAATTTTTGATTCATTTGAAATAAAAATAAAAGTATTCTCTTTAACTAGCATTTAAATTGATTTGCATGCAAAACCGCAAAATAGAGTAGAAGTTTTTCTATCATGTCTACATTTTTTTTTTCCAATTTTACAGTAAAGGAATATTCTAATAAGGTCTACAAATATAATTTTAACTTTAATTAATTTTTTATAATATATTTTATATAAATAAGTATAATAAAAAATAGAATTTCAAATTCCTATTTGACATTGCACAAATTAGCCGTTAGGGTCTAATTAAGGTTTAATTTAAATCAAGTTGTTATATCAATTAGGGCTAGGATTTAATTAGGATAAAAATTAATAGAAATTTTAGATTTTAATTATTATTTTTATTTTAATAAAATTTTAATTAGATTAGGTTACTATTAAATTAAGTTTAGGGTTATATTTTAAATAATTTTTTATTAAGATAAGATGGTTGTGAATTAGTTAGAATTATTCCTAGAGATATGAGTAGGGTAAGTTCTTAGTTAACTTCCAAAATAATTAGGATTTGAAATTAGGTTAGGGTTATTCAATAAAAGCTAAATCAAATTAAAATTATATCTTTGACACTTAGTTCTCTAATTTCTATCTCATATCATAACCCTATCCTTATTTAATCCCCATCCTTAACTCTACCCCTAGCCCAATTTTTACCACTTAACCTATTTCTAACTCTAGAACCTTAACTTCAACCCTAACCCTAACCTTAACTTTAATCCTAATAATAACCCACTTTCTCAAATTTTATTATTCCATAGGGCAATAATACAAGTACATGGTATAAAATTATACATAAAACCTTACAAACATAACTGTAATGATGATATAAGATAATACTCTAACCATAATTCTAACCTAAATCCTAAACCCTAGCACTAACCATAATCCTACCCCAAAACCTAACCTTGACCCTAACTATGATATAGCTCAAATTATAATCCTAACCCTAACCTTGCCCCTATTCTTAAACCTAACATTAACCCTATTATTATCCCTAACTATGATATACCCCCAAGCATAACCACAACCATTATCTTAATTGTAACACTAACCCTAATCATGATGTAAATCCTAAACCTAAATGAAAACTCTAATCCAAGCGCTAATCTTAACCCTAAACATTATATTAACCCTATCACTAACTATAATTCTAACTACAATCATACACTCTATGCCTAAGAATGATCCTAAATATGACCCTAACCATAACCTAGACCCTAATCTTAACACTAACCCTTACCCTAATTATTTCTCTAACATAATAATGACGCTAAATCTAACCATATTACTAACCTAAAACCTAACCCAAACCTTGACCATGATGTAAACTATAACCTTAACCCCAAACCCTAACCCTCACCCTAGCCATACTTAAATGCTAACTAGAACTATTATCTAAATCCTAACTGTAACCATAATCACAATCTTGACTGTTAACCCTAACCGTAACCATAAGTGCAATACTAATCCTAACCAAAAACCTAATTCAAACCCAAACCATACACCTAAATATTATGTAAACACTAACACTCACCATGATTCTAATCATAACCCTAAACCTAATCCTAACCCCCACAACTACCCATAATCCAAACCCTAGCCCTAACCATTATTTAAAACCTAATTATAACCATAATCTCAATCCTAACCCTAAACCTAGCCCTCATCCTAATTCTAATTGAATCAAACCCTAATCCTAGTTCCCTAAACATTATATAAACCCTAATATTGAGCATAATTCTAACCATAACCCTAAAGTCTAACCCAAACCATAGTCTTAATTATAAACCTTACCATAAGCTAAACCTAGACCCTAACCCTAACACTAAGCCTAACTATTTATCTAACCTAAGAATAACGCTAAACCTAATTATATTACTAATCCATAACCTAACCTGAATCCTAACCATTATGTAGCCTCGACCCTAAATACTAATCCTAATCCTAACCCTCACCCTAGCCATACCCAAAACCCAACCCCTATCCATTATGTAAATCTTAATTATAAACATAATCTCAATCCTAATCCTAAATCCTAACCATAACCCTAACCCTCATTGCTAACCATAGCCCAAAATCTAACCCTAACCCTAGGTAACCCTAATCTAATCCCTAACCATAACCCTAACACTAATCCTAAGCCTAAATCTAACCCTAACACTAATCCCAACCCTAACTATTTATCTAACCTAAGAATGATGTTAAACCTAACTATATCACTAACCCAAACCCTAACCATGATGTAAACCATATGACCTTGACCCTAAATCATAATCGTAATTGTAACCATAATCAACCAAATCATCACCATGATGTAAATTGTGACTTCGACCCCAAATCCTAACTCTCACCCTAGCCATACCTCAAATCCTAGCCATAACCATTATGTAAACCCAATCCTAATCTTAACCCAAACCCTAATCCAAACCCGAACTATAGGCCTAAATTTTTTGTAAATTCTAACACTCGCTAGAATTCTAACCATTACCCTAATCCTAATCCTAATCTTAACCCTCACAACTAGCCATACCCTAAACCCTAGCCCTAACCATTATGTAAACCTTAAGTTCTAGAAACATAATATGAACCCTAACCCTAAACCCTAATCATAATCCTAGGTTTTGTAATTATAACCCTAATCCAAACCTTAATCCCTACCTTAACCCTAACTTTGGTGTAAACCCTAAACATAATCCTAACCATAACACAAAATTCTAATCCTAACCATAAACTTGACCCTAATATTAAACCTTAACACTAAATCCTAACTATAACTATAACCCTAACCATTAGCCTAAACCCTAACCCTAATCATAATCATATTCATTAAATGCTAAACTCTAATCATAAATGCTAAAACCTAATCATAAATGGTAAACCAAAAACCTAATGCTATACCTAACCATGATATAAATGCTAACCCTAACCCTACATATGTTAATTTATTCTACATATAACACTAAACTTTAACACTAAACCCTATCCTTAATATTAACCCTAACCCTAACCATAATCATAAACCTAAACCAAATCCTAACCGTAATGCTCATCTTAACCTTTTTCCTAACCATGACCCTAACCCTAACCATGATTAAATTGTGCCCCTAATGACAACCCTAACCATGATATAAACTGTTACCATAAATGCTAACCCTAATCATATTAATTTATTCAATGTGTTATGGGCGTCGCAACTACTACTAGCTAATATATACTATATATTTAAACTACGCCAAGATGTATCGAGGCGTTCAATTTTTTCATCATTCACCTTTAATTAAAATTGAAGTTAAAAAAATTCAACGATATATTAGCTAGTTTACTATCCATGTAACCATTGTACCCCTCTAAGGTGAAGTGCTACTATGTAATAATTTTATGTTTTACAATATCTTTAAAATATTAATTAGCCGATAGGCTTCCCCTTTGGGGAAGCCTATGTATGGCCACACCCGATAATTCATACGCCGGCCAGATTTGTCTCACACTCAGGCCCATTTATTTTTGTGGTTGCCGAGAAATATACGGCTCTTTTTCATGGCGATGGCTCCCATAACCATGTCTTTGTATTAATTGAGCAAGCGGAGTACAATTCCTGATAACACAGGATGCCATGGAGCATTAAATATAATTAAAATATTTTTTAATGTGACACCCATAATCATGCACATAACTTACCCGCATAATTTATAAGAAGAGTTTGTGAAAAAAATTGAGTCCCCCTTTACTTTGTAAAAAAATTTAGTTTGTCAAAAAAACTAAGTGTCCCCGTTGCTTTCAATTTATTTACTAATAAGAGTTATTGGGTATCACAATAATTTCCTTTATTTAATTTGTTTCATTTTTAATTTTTTTTTAAAAAGTTATTTAATATTTGTTATTTATTTTATAAGTATTATACAAAATAATTTATTATTATATTTTTATATATATTTTATAATCTTAAACTTTTCATACTATATATTTATCAAAACTACTAAATAATATAATAAAAAATAAAACATATAAATATTATTTAAAATTTAAATTTTACTAATCTATTTTTAATCTATTAATTTATTATTTAACTACATTAAAAAATAAAATATTTTTATTTTTAAAATTATATATAATATAAGTATATACATGACAATGTACTTATAATATTATTACTAGATGTATTATTATAAAATAAATTGAGGCAAGAGAACCTACATGATTGAAATAAAATAATTAGTACTAAGTGTTGTATATGAAAATAAATTAAAATAAAAACTTTTATTCTAAACTTTACTTTCAACTTCATTTTTTAAATTTGAATATTATAAACAATTATTTAACTATATATGTATTAAATAATTATTAGAAATTAAATAATATCATTATTAAAATTTATATGCAATATATTTAATAAATTTATTAAATAACATATAATATAATAATGATTAATAATAAAAATTAAAAAATTAAACATAAATATTATTAAAAAATAAAAATTATTAATATATTAATCTTTTATTTGATTAATATGACTGTAATATTCCTACATTCCTTGCCAATAAAAAAGTTTATAATATAAAAAAAAATTAAATAGTTTTTACTTAATTTAAATTTCAATATTTCTTTTATACAAATTATACTATATTTTTATTTTTTTATTGAAACTAAGTATAATTAATATCAAAATAATAAATTGAGATAGAATTGGATTTAAGTCAATACAAATAATAAGATGAATTTTAAAAACAAGCAAGTCAATTAGGAAGATATGTAAACTCATAAAATATTTACTAATAATTAATTAAATTTTACATGAGTGTAAGATCGTAAAATGATGAGGTGAAATTTCACACTTACATAATAGTGGTCTAACTTCCTCTAAGTTCAATCATAATACATTTATATTTGATTAAGGTTTATAATAGTTTAGGAAAATAATTATTTTTATTGTATTCAATCAATGTTAAAATTATTTAGTCTTACAATTAAATATAACTTTATAATTATTTATAAAGTCCAAACAAACTATATTTTAACAAAAGTATAATTATTTATTTAATTTAACTACAACATAAATTATAATTATTTATTTAATTTAACTACAACATAAAACTATATTATAACATACTAAATATATTATTTATTTTAATTAATAATAATATAATACAAGTTATTTTTAAAATTTGTTAAATTATAATAATTATTTCAAACAAAATATATAATTAAAAATAAATATTAACAATTTAACACAATATACAAAAGATTAACAAATGAAGAAAATATTATATTAAAATACAATAATATTAAAAGATTAACAAATGAATAAAATATTATATTAACAAATGAAAAAAGATTATACTATAATATTTTACATTCATTCTAAACAATAAGATGGACATAATTACTGACGGCATGAATTTAGGAATAATTACTGACATAATTCCATACGGATTACTGACATGAATTTCGTAATATAATTTCATACGGATTACTGACGGCATGAATTTCGAGGCTGAAAAGACATGGTTATGGGCATCCAGCCAAAGAAATAGGTGTTGTAGATGAATATTGTAAAGCAAAAAATCAATATATCAATCAAAAATGAAATTTGTTAGTAAGATAGATAAAAGAAATTTTTTTTGGTCAATTTTTTATGTTATTACAATAGTAGGAAATTTTAGCTAATCAAGTCCACTTTCCAGCTCAATTTTGTAATATTAAAACATCACAATTTAGTAATTTGTATAGACAAAGATCAACCTAATGAGTTTGTTTTACCATCTATGGATGAGGCATGAAATATTGTATATCAAGGGTATATAGTGGTATGATAAATAATAAAGAAATAGGTGTTGTGGATGAATATTGCAAAGTAAAATAATAGTATGCCAATTAAAAATAAAATTTGGTAGTAATATAGATGAAAGAATGTTATTTTGTTCTTTTTTATGTTATTACATTGGTGTGACCTCTAATGGTAGGAAACTCTACCTAATTAGGTCAGCAAGTTCCAATCCAACTTTGTAATATAAAAACACCACAATTTCATTATAATTATATATATTTTAAATTAGAATAATAAAAAAAAAAACTATTGGTCTAAAATTTCTTTAAAAAATATCATTTTAATTTATTTTTTTTGCTTTCTAATATAAATAAATTGTCATTTAAAATTGATGTTGCATATGTACTCTAATTACTTTCCTAATAATCATTTTAATACTTTTAGATACATGAACATTGAATTTTAAAGGAAAAGGTAAAAAAAAGTCATTTGAATTGACATTCCTTACAATTCTCTTAAGTGCTTGAAAAAAATTGAATTAGCAATCCCCTAGCTAAAAGTTTATTCCCCTAATTATTTAAAAATCTTTTTTTATGTTTGATATCTTTAGAATTCCTTTTCCACACATCACCAAAAATTGCTTTCTCATTCATCTCAGAAATCCCCACCACGAAATCTTGAAATTCTATTTCAAAAGAGTTTCAATCTATCAATATGCACTTTTTGTAGGTGTTGTAAGATGGGTAAAACCCATAGAAAGATAAGAGAGAAAAAAACAATTTATATTAATATGTCATATTCAAGTCTCAAAATGTTGTGGGAAAGCCAGAAAAAACAACAATTATTTTGTATAGATTTTCCTTAATTCTATTGAAGGTAAATCATTAATTATTGCCTATTTGGGGTTCATACACTTGCTATTCTCCAATTCTTTACATTGTATAAATGCCTTCACAATTGATGTGCTCTCATAATGTTGCCTTCTGTAATACCCCTCGTAGTTTATTATAGTTGAGACTATGTTTTAGCTGATACTGTTTTACCTTAGCTGATTAGACCAGACATATTTCATATTTATATTATGGTGTGTAATTAAACAGTTATACTTTGATGCTGATTATCAAGTTTAGATCTGAACCAAAAACATTATGTGATGGTTAATTTTAGTAAGTATGGATTTTATATGATGTTTCACATGCATGTATTAATTGATGTAATTTAGTTGATTATTTGTATATGGTACTTACCCCATACCCGCATGTGTATGGTATCATGTCTATTACTATGTATGCTTTCTTTTCTGTTTGATGTGCCTATATGGTAGAGGAGGAGGCGTAGTTACCTGCATTGAGTCGGGTCCACACGTCCCAACCATCCCTACCATTGTCTGCTATTATGTTTATATATGCACATGTACATGCAGTGGTTTTATGCAGGTTGCAGGTACCGGGCATCGACTTCCCTAGCTTGACAGGATGAGCATGCCCTCATTATGTCTCAATGGCAGAGAAGGGGAGTTAGCACTTAGGCCAATTCCCTAGCCCAACCTAATCATCCTAGAATAACGGACGGAATCTTACTTGACTTACCTAATTCAAATTCGTTCGGGCAGAACGAATTCGATATATATTTTACCTCTTGAGCATGATATTGATCATAGGTGTTGTCCCATGTTGGTGTCGTATTTTAACCTAGTGGATTGATGTCTGATTTCTGTTAGCAATATTTACTATTTTATGTTTATGTATTAATAAATATATTGTTATTAGTTTTATATAGTCTTTCTTAAGAAGTTTACCTATTTAGCTAATTGTTGCAAGTCAATGATAAGCATTGTATTTTAATAATAGGATAAAACGTATTTAATTATACACACATAAAATATGTATAAGCATGGTCACACTATGTCACTTTTAGTAATTTGAATTTACACTAATAATACACATATATAGATACTACATACCTATTTTATAAATTAAGAAAATTAAGTGAGATATTCTAGTTGATAAGATAAAAAGAAATAAAAAGGAAATAAAATGAAATTCTATGTCACATTAGGAAAAGAATAAAATAATAGGGAGTAGGAGAAAGTGCAATTAATAGGTATGGGAAGGAAATGAGAAGGAAAAAGTGGGTCATTATTATTCTATGGGTTATGCAAATTTGGAGAAATGGGGAGAGAACTTGTCAACACTTTTGATATGAAAGTTTGGAGAAGAAGATAGAGAAAGAAGAGAAGGCTTGGAGAAGGAGAAGAAAGCAAGAAGAGAAGGGATTGAGCTTGTGGGAGCAGATTCTGATAGCAGTTGAGGGGCTGGCTTCATCAACCTGTTTGAGAACCAGGTAGGTCTTGAATTCCCTTATCATGTTCCAATTTTAGTTTTAAGTTTTCCAACAAATGAGAGAACAAATTTACTTTCTCAAAATGTAGAGTGAGGAAATAAAACAATGAGGATTTTAGTTTGCAATTGTGAAATTTCATCATCACAAACATATAAACCCTCTCAAACTCAACCATTAGTGAATCCAAATTTGGAATGGAAAAGAACTTGTTACTCCATAACACAATGGGACTTAGTGATATTTTGATCCAATGTTGCCATATTATTCGTTAAATGAACAAATTGGTTATGTTGACATCTCTATTGTTTTGAAATCAAACCATATCTAAACCTTGTTGATATACTATTAACTTAAAGTCCATAGACTTCATAATATTTTAAAAAAATAAATGAAATTTGATGAATGAATACTCATAGTAGTGGAGGAAATAAAACAAAGTTAACTTTCAAAGGAGAGTTCAATTACAAAGAAATATGGGCTTTCAACTCTCTGAAAATTGTATGGGAAAAGAATTCCCATACAATTTCTTACACAGTCATTATTTAATTATATTTCTGGCCACCTTGGACTATAAACAAAAACAAATAATACCTAGTCAACACTTACCTTACACAACCCATCACTTCTCCACCTTGGAGCTCGCACCACTCCTTGCACAATATTAATAGCATGGAAAGTAAGAATGATTTCTTTTATTTGTTTGAGTTATGTCATCACCTGCAATTTGGATGTTTCGTAGGGCTTAGTATGGGCTTGGAAAAGTTTTTAAAAAAATGCACTAAACTTTGGTACCCATTTTCCCAAAGCTTTCTTTTCGCCACCTCTTGTCTTGTCCTTTACTCCATGTCATGGACAAGTACTTGGGAGTAGGCCTTAATGGCTAGTAGGTGGCGTGAGTTTCTAACTTAAAGTTTTTCATTGATTAATTTTACTTTGTTCAAATCTCTTGACTTGCCTTGGACGCCCAAAAAGGATGCGCCCATGTTTCAAGGTATTACTTCCTCATTGGGTGGCTGCACTTAAACTTCTTTGTACATCCTAAGTCTTTATGTTGCATGGAGAGTGGCGTGGGTCTTTGGGCCTGCTATTATTATATGATTTTATTGTTAATAGGTAGGGGTTAATAGGTATAAGGCTAGTGGACCTTAGATTTGACTAGCTTAGATATTATTGAGTAAGCTAATAAATGAAATGTTTAAATTAATAATTTGATTTTGTTATCCATTTGAGTAATGTAATCTTGGATTTGTATATGAATGTGTGTCATTAAACACTATATTATTATTAGTGAATTTATTGTATTTATCATCAAAATTAAACTAGGAGGATTTAATTAAATTAATACCTCATGATTTATGGTGTAATTAATATTTGGATTAATTATTGGGTATAATATAATTATCTTAGAGTCCTTTTACTTTAGACAATACTTCCATAACCGATATAGTTACATTGCTGTCTTTGATAAATTAATGAAGACATTATTTGATTAATGCCCTTGAAACATTCTTCATATAAGAGTAAACCTCATGATTAATGATGAAGGGTGCTCCCCTTAATACCACAAACACATAACAGAAATAGAGAAACAACAACAATAATATGCAAGAACAAAAAATTGGCTTCTTATTATCTCCACAAATGTGGAATAACAAACTTTCAGAATTACAATATTCTGTAGGACAAAGCCTCGAATCAATACCCAGATCTACTACCCGGAACTGCCCTAGACAACACTACGACCTTCTTTATATAGGCAATTCCTTGATGAAGGTTCTAGAAATTTAGCCCTTAGGGCCGACCAAACTTAGAATTATTTTATTTTAAAATTTATTACATCAAAGTCGACTCAAAATGAGTTTTGAAACCCAAACAAAAATTTTGAAGAAAAATTATTTTTCGCCATTTCAGGTGACCCAACTTTCGAGGACCATAAGTCATCACCCGTTGGCCTGATTGGCTATTATAACCCCATTCTAGAAATGCCACGAAGCACTCTACAGGCTTGATTGGCACAACACGCTTGTCACCCAAATTTTCAACCTCATCCGGGGCCTCTAAAGCCTTCAAAACTGAGTTTGAAGTTTCTGTACCTTGCTGCCAATACCGAAAATCTTCAATATCTTCAAAACTAGACCTGATCTAGCCATGAAACTTTGCTGGCAGGCTGATATGACTGAGATGAACCTCCACATGTAAAATTAGAACATTCCGAGATCGTAAGACCAACTTACTAAAAATAGCCAGTTTCCATAAATAGCAACTCTGCACAAGATAGCCCTTATTGAATACAAAAATAGAAATATTTTAAAATATTTTTGGGTGATGCAAGATTTCTCTTACACCCAGGATGCTCCTGCATCAGACACCCGGGGTAATTTGAGAAGTGACCCTGTCACGACTCAGGTGTGCAGAGGAAAACTAAGATGGTTAACCTCCTCCTTTGTTAGCCATGATGAATCTTCAATAGGTTGTCCTTTCCATTTGACCAAATACTCTTCATATGTCCTGTTCCTTGTGCTTCTACCAACATAACTGTCCAGTATGTCTTCAATCCCCTTGATATCTGAACTGGTTGCTGGAATACTCCACTGTGCTGCTGCAACCTCATCTTCAACACCTCCTTCGTGATACTCTGTCAAATATGAAATGTTAAACATTGGTGAAATATTTAGCTCACTAGGCAATTCTACCTCATATGCATTTCCTGAATCATGCTTCTTCAATATCTTACATGGTCCAAACTTCTTCATTTTCAGCTTGTTATATGTACCAACTGGAAATCGCTCCTTCTGCAAATGAACCATGACTTCATCTCCAACCTGAAATTTCTTATGCCTCATTTTCTCATCTGCCTTAGCCTTATACTGTGCATTCATCTTGGTAATATGCTTCCTCACCTCCTCATGGATGTTCTTCAAGTGTTTTGCAAAATCCTTAGCTTCAGCACTACTTATTTCTCCTTTATCTATCTTTCTCAATTCAGATGCATTTCTTGGACTACTTCCATATACAATCTGAAATGGTGATTTACCAGTGCTTCTATTGACAAAATTATTGTATGCAAATTCTGCTTGTGGTAAAATCAAATCCCATCCTATTGGCTTATCTCCAACCAAACATCTCAGCAGATTTTCCAAACTTCTATTCACCACCTCTGTCTATCCATCAGTCTGTGGATGATGTGATGAACTGAACTGCAAATCTATCTTCAACTTCTTCCACAATGTACGCCAGAAATATCCAACAAACTTAGTATCTCGATCTGAAACTATGGTCTTTGGCAAACCATGTAGTCTCACCACTTCTCTGAAAAACAATTCTGCTACATGAACAACATCATTAGTCTTCTTGCAGGGAATGAAATGTGCCATCTTTGAAAATCTGTCAACCACCACAAAAATTGAATCGTGTCCCCGCTGAGTCCTTGGTAAACCAAGAACAAAGTCCATACTGATATCCTCCCAAGGCTTCTCTGGTACAGGTAATGGCTGATATAACCCTATATTCTGCTTCACTCCCTTCGCCATCTGACATACTTTGCAACTCTGTACAAACTTCTTCACATCTTGCTACAACTGTGGCCAATAATAATTCTCACCAACCAAAGCAAGGGTTTTATCATGACCAAAATGTCCAGCCGATCCTCCACTATGCTTCTCTTTGATGAGATTCTCCCTCATAGAATTTCATGAAATGCACAACTGACTCCCTCTGAATAGCATATCATCTTGGATGATAAAATTCAGTCATTTCATCCTATCTAGAGTAACATGTTCTTTACAAGCTTTCCAAGCTCCACCAAAATCAAGATCCTCTAGATACAAATTCTTGAGTTCCTTGAACCCAACCACCTCAATCTGCATCTCTGTCAGCAATAGTTGCCTTCTGCTAAGAGCATCTGCAACCCTGTTAAACTTTCCACTTCTATGTTTCAAAACAAATGTATAACTCTGCAAAAACTCAACCCATTTCAAATGCCTCTAATTCAACTTTCCTTGACTATTCAAATATTGCAAAGCTTGATGATCAGTATACAAAACAAACTCCTTAGGAAGCAGATAGTGTCTCCACTTCTTCAATGCCTGAACTATAGCATAAAATTCCTGATCATAAATAGAATACTTCCTCTTGGCATCATTTAACTTGTCACTGAAATAAGCAACAGGTTTACCTTCTTGGCTCATAACAGCTCCTATTGCGGTACCACTAGCATCACAATCTACTTGAAACACCTTATTAAAATCTAGAAGTGCTAAAATAGGTTGTTCTGTAACTTTTTGTTTCAACAATTGAAAACTCTTTTCTGCCCCATTAGTCCACTTAAACTCTTTTCTATCTCCTCTCATTGTTTGAGTCAAGGGACCACAAATACTGCTAAAATTTCTGATAAAATTTCTGTAAAAGCTAGCCAAACCATGAAAAAATCTTACCTCAGTAGCACTCCTTGGAGTAGGCCATTCAAGGATAGCCTGTACCTTCTTTGGGTCCATTTTTAGACCTTCTGTTGAAACCACAAATCCCAAATACACTAACTCTTTCTTCACAAAACTGCACTTCTTTAAATTAATCAACAATTTTTCATCTCTCAACTTCTCAAACACCATACGAATATGCATCATATGTTCCTCCAATGTCTTGCTAAAAATCAAAATATCATCTAGGTAAACAATGAAAAACTTACCTAGAAATTCTTTCAGAATCTCGTTCATGAGCCACATGAAAGTGCTCGATGCATTGGTTAGCTCAAAAGGCATGACTAACCACTCATACAATCCTTCCTTTGTCTTGAAGGCAGTCTTCCATTCATCTCCTTCTCTGATCCGAATCTGGTGATATCCGCTCTTTAGATCTATCTTTGAGAAATACATAGCTCCACTCAAACAGTCCATAATATCATCCATTCGTGGCAATGGAAACCTATACTTGATTGTGATCTTGTTTATTGCTGTGGAATCTATACACATCCTCCATTCTCCATTCTTCTTTGGTGCTAATACCGCTGGTATAGCACAGGGACTCAGACTCTCTTGAATCAACCCCTTCTGCAATAACTCATGTACTTGTCTATTCAACTCTTCACTTTCTATTGGTGTCATTCTGTGTGCTGCCTTGTTTGGCAAACTGGCCCCTGGAATCAAATCCATTTGATGACTGATCTTCCTTACCAGTGGTAATCCATTAGGTACATTATCAAATACAATATCCTGAAACTCATTTAACAAATCTACAACCTCTATAGGTACATCCTCTACTTCCTCTTTACCAACTTTTGGAATTAAAGAAAAACACACATGCTCATGCCTCATACCATCTAGGAATTTTCTTCCATCAACAAATGTTATTCTTGCACTACCACATACCTTTTCTTCGGTCTCCTTCAATGGCTTTAGCTTATGTCACACTCCATCCTTTGTCAGGGAATAGGTATTCGCATGACCATCGTGTATAGCACATCTGTCAAACTGCCATGGTCTACCCAACAACATATGACATGCATCCATAGAGATGATATCACATAGTACCTCATCTTGGTACCCGCCAATCTTGAATTTTACCAAGCACTGTTCACTGACCATGACCTTGTGGTCATCCTGCACCCAGGAAATCTGATATGGATGTGGGTGTTTCTGTCTCTTGAGCTTCAACTTTGTCACCATCTTTTCTGACACTAAATTGTCAGTGCTTCCACTATTGATAATCACATCACAACATTTACCCTCACACTTGCATCTAGTGTGAAACAGGCTCCTCCTTTGTTCAAGTTTGTTCTCACCACTCAGCAAGACTCTTCTGTTAATTAGCGTTTCTCCTCTTTCAGCATCTTCAAAATTTGATGATCTAGCATCTTCATCTACATGTGCAACTCTGGCCTGGCCTTCATTTCTCCTATCTATTCTACCTTGGTGCTGAGGACATTCAAATGCCCTATGACCTTCTTCTCCATAGTGAAAACATGTTCCACGGAAGCCTCCTCTTCCTGAACCTTGTCCTCTTCCTCTTCCCCTCTGATCTCTATTATTATGATCTTGGAAATGATTGAAATTGTTTCCTCTCTGATTCTGGCTGCTACTGGCCTCATCCTTCTTTTTCGGATCTTCATTTTGGCCACCATATGACCGTCCACCAGATCTTCCACCACGACCTCTTCCATTTTGTCTTCTCTCAAACTTCTTGTTCATCTTTTCCTCTACTTTTAGGGCAAACTGGTATGCCTCCTCAATACTATTCATTCAAACCAGATTCAACTCCTCCTAAATGCTTGGCCTTAACCCATTAAGGTATCGGGCAACTTTCTCCTTATCAGCTTCTACATGGCCTGTTCTAATGAGGAGTCGATAGAAATCCTCTGTATACTCTGAATAGATCTTCCTGCTTGCTTCAAACTTTGCATTTTCTTTAGTAGGTCAAGCTCATAATCAACAGGAATGAACTGTCACTTCAATTTGTCCACCATCCGATCCCATCTTGTGATTTTATCTTTCCCTCTTCTATTTCACTCCAATTGAATCTCTTGTCACCAAATTTTCGCATGAAATTTCAGTCTAGCCTTCGCAAATTTGACCCTATCAGAATCCTCAACATCTTCATACTCAAAATATTCCTCACATTCATTGATCCAGTCGATCAATTCCTCTGGGTTAAGATTTCCAAAAAATGTAGGAACCTCAATCTTAGGTCTTTTCCCAATCTTGGAAATCGCCTGAAAAAGTCTTTCTTCCTCCTGGTTCACAACTTCGGCTTCTCCTTCTTGATATTCTTCTTCAGCTTCATCCTCACTTTCATCTCTGACATTAAGATTCATTCCTCTGCGAATCTCTTCTTGCAATGCTCGCACTTGTCTCTGCAGCTCTCTAACCTCAGGTGTCACAGCACCAGCTCTTCCGCCACGTTCTCTTCATGGAGGCATTTTTGTGATGCGCACTGAAACCCTAGCCACGGTCCTGGTGCAAACTGCCTCACAGTCAGCGATCTGTTTACACACTCAAGAACTCTTGCTCTGATACCACTTGATGAAGGGTGCTCCCCTTAATACCACAAACACATAACAGAAATAGAGAAACAACAACAATAATATGCAAGAACAGAAAATTGGCTTCTTATTATCTCCACAAATGTGAAATTACAAACTTTCAGAATTACAATATTCTGTAGGACAAAGCCTCGAATCAATACCCAGATCTACTACCTGGAACTGCCCTAGACAACACTACGACCTTCTTTATATAGGCAATTCCTTGATGAAGGTTCTAGAAATTTAGCCCTTAGGGATGACCAAACTTAGAATTATTTTATTTTACAATTTATTACATCAAAGTTGGCTCAAAATGAGTTTTGAAACCCAAACAGAAATTTTGAAGAAAAATTATTTTTCGCCATTTCAGGTGACCCAACTTTCGAGGACCATAAGTCATCACTCGTTGACCTGATTGGCTATTATAACCCCATTCTGGAAATGCCACGAAGTGCTCTACAAGCTTGACCAATGCAAAATGCTCATCACCCAAATTTTCAACCTCATCCGGGGCCTCTAAAGCCTTCAAAACTGAGTTTGAAGTTTCTATACCCTGCTGCCAATACCGAAAATCTTCAATATCTTCAAAACTAGACCTGATCTAGCCATGAAACTTTGCTGGCAGGCTGATATGACTGAGATGAACCTCCACATGTAAAATTAGAACATTTTGAGATCGTAAGACCAACTTACTAAAAATAGCCAGTTTCCATAAATAGCAACTCTGCACAAGATAACCCTTATTGAATATAAAAACATAAATATTTTGAAATATTTTTGGGTGATGCAAGATTACTCTTACACCCAGGATGCTCCTGCATCAATTAACAACAAATGTTCTTATTAATCAAGTTATAATAGACATTAGTTAGTGTTAACAATATGGTCATTTTATTGAAAACATAGATATTCTGATTAGTGGGATTAATTAGTGTGAGCAAAAAAATTACTTGTAAAATGATTTTGTGATTCTGTTTTCCCTTACGACATGTTAATTATTTGTGTAAGATGTTCTCTTTGCGTATATTGTTTGTGCAAGTTAAATTTACAGTTGATGTAGTTGTTTTGCATACGGGATTAGATGACCAACTAGGGGGTGAAATCCAGAGGTCGGGTATGTGTTGTAGACATAAGTTTATCTTTAATGATTGTTGATGTTCATGATGTTTTGCTTATCTTTGGTCTATTGTTGATTTGATTTTGAGATGATTCGATGGGGGACTTTGATTGGGAATGTCAAACTGATCCTTGTTATTATTTCCTCCTGGTGGATTAAATTTGAATTAGTGGCCAAGTGGGTTTATGTTTTGAAATGGGAATATGTTTTACTTGTGTATCTGGTTACTTGGAACTTAATATGATATATGTGGCCACGAACCACGATGGGTGTTGTTGAGAAACTAGGGTAGGTTATCTAGATGTGATGTAGAGGGTGGCTTGCAATGGATCGTCGAGGCCCACAAGTGGCTGACGGATCATCCATTGACAAGTTTCTTAATTCCAGTGATAACATTATAAAAAATTGATCTAGTTAGGAGAACATTAAAAATATAATTTGAGATACCTCGCCCATGCCTTGAGTGCTAGTATAGACTAAGGATTGATGCGGGAAGATGCTAGATGCATCATCGATATACTTGTCTTCATGAGAGATATCGATGCCACGTATGATCACTTGAGTGCCGTTGGTTCAGTGTGGAACCTTCAGGACTAAACTCAAGGGTGGATCTACGTGATGACACCTTCCTACTCACACCGTAGATATCCTACGTAGGTCAATACCTCTGGTAACCCTTCTACCCTCTCGATCTAGAGATATCTTTCTAGGTGGTGATTGGGATTGGTCCTTAGTATGTGCGTGGGCCTGGTGATATCTCCCTAGCACGGTGGGGTGGACCTCTAGGTTCCACATGGTCGGGAAGTAGTGTACTTCTCCATTGAGACTATTGCGGATATCCTCCATCACCTGATTGTTACTTGGATCAGATTACCACCATTGTTGTAGATTCATGTATCGGATGTCAGATGTTATTATCTTGTACTTGTAGGAGGTTTATTTGATTATTTATGATCCCTGCATGGATCCATGTTGCATTTGATAATTGTAATTGTATTAAATATCACCACATACCCTACGACATGTGTAGTGGATGTAGGTGATCATATGATGTAATGTAATTTGATTTAGAGAGATGTACTTACTTTCATTATGTACTTAAAAGTTCTTTAGCATTTGATCATGTTAGCGTAGTGTTAGTTAGACAACGTAATACTATGTCAGGGACCCTTGAGAATGATAATGAGATGATATGTTTATTCAGACTCATGTATGTAAATCATTGTGATACTATGTTCAATGTGCTTGTTAACTTTAGTAAACAAAAAAAATAAAATTGTTGCATAACTTAGCATAGCTTTTAGTGTTAATCTCTTAAGTCCCCTGGTGGGGCGTTACACCTTCCCATTTACACTTTTAAACACTTACTTTTATTACCTAATGCTTCAATTTTGCTTTCAAATTAAATGCCTATCAACATCCCTTGCACCTCTTTTAGGTGCAAGTGCTAGTTAATATATATGTGCGTACGAAAGAAATACCACAAACAAATCAATATTCGAATATTCATGTTCCAGAAAGTTAATCGGACGCAAAATTGATATCCAAACATTTTAATAAATCTATGACCCGTAGCTTCTGGAATTTCTCTGGTTTAGAAAATTTGTGCACCCTATTACCACTCACATATTTTAAGTGGAAGTAAGCTTTAGATCTGTATTGGAGCAGAAATCGCAGGTATGCTCTACAGGATTTTAAGTTATGATGGTTTGGAAAGGATGACTAGTATTACATGATGTACTTCTCTCTGTAATTTCACGAGAGTGCAGATTTCTATTGGCAATGGTTTTAAAAATTACAGATCTTTTATAATTTCAGTGTTCTTGGCTGGATGCAGATTGAAAACCAAAACCTAATTAAAATTTCTGAGGGTTTTGAGAGTCGTAATAGCAGGCCGGGGGAGAATGTCTCATATCCTTTTGTAAGTATATTAAATTTAATTATTTAGTTTCAATGTGATTTCAAAATCTGCAATTTATGTTATTGGGTAGTGGTTTTTAGGTTGTTCTGTTGGGGGAAAGGGTTTCAAATCCTTAACAGCAGGTCACGTGGAAACCAGAGGGATAAAGATCGTGAGCGTGCTCAGGCCCAGAATGCAAAGAAGGGCCCTAAGTCTGGCCAGAACAATACTCTCACACCCGAACAGAGAAGAGAAAGGTTGGGTTTTGATTTTCCTGCTCTGGTTAATGTGTATGATTTTTTTTTAATTTGTTTTATTTTTTGGATATTAATTAGAGAGCGAATTAAGTTAGTTAGGGAGAAGAATTGGGTGGAATGTATAAGTTGGGATCAGGTAAAAGTTGGGTGGAAATGATTTTATGATCAGGTAAAATGCAAGTATTTTTGAAAATTTTCTTTAACTTTGCATAAGTGGTGATCTATGGAAATGCTTGGCTTTTAAGTGTTAATCTATTCTTAAATCAATAATATGCAAAAGTGGAAACATAAATTCACTTACATTAAGATTTGTTTTAAATTATAACATTTTTATTTTGTTTGACAGGCGTGTTATCTCTATGATATCTTAATAGTTGGAAAATTAGCTTTAGCATTATATATTTTTTTTATAGAGGTGAGATTTTGGGTCCGTGAAGGACAGTAATGATACTCTATAGTTGGATCCATACTAGCAAGGGATATTTCATATGCTAGACATGAATTAGTGTGAGCTTATTTTCATGTTTTCAAGTAGGAACTATTTAAATGTTAAATAAAGGGGGAAATCATTTCGAGTCATTGAGGTAGAATTAAAGATATTGTGTATCAAGCAAGTTAAATTGAACAAATTAAGCAAATCAAGCAAGTTAAATGTAACAAATGACGATGATCATCTCATAGGGAGATTGGTAGGAGAAATGTATTAGTAATCATAGCTTAAATTATACATTGAATTTCAGTAATTTTTTTTGGTATGTGATTCAGATATCTGAAAATATTTTTTGGTTTTTAGCTATTAATGAAGCTCCTTGATATCTAATTAAGGATGGGCTACTAATTGTGCACTCAAAATTGTGAGCACTTACGGACAAATGTCCTAGTAGTTGTGCACTAGTGTCCCAATAGTGGTGCATAGGTGGGTTAATTATGAAGCAAAAAAGTTTAGAAACTGATTGGCTATTTCTACATGTGAAACTTATTTGTATGCTTTAACTCCTTTGAAATTTGTAATGAGTGGGTTGGGTACACAAGGATACATGCTATTGAATGTGCTTGACTACTAGTGCTCTTCCCTTAACAACATAAAAGAAAAAGGTTGCTCGAAGTTTAATTCAAATAGGGTTTGGTCATAAAGGCACCCTTCCAATGTGGTTGAGGACATCTTAATAAATGTAGGATCACGAGCATTATGGAAAAAATGATTTAGGTAAGTATTAAGGGTTGAAGGTATCTACATTAATGTGCAAATTGAAGTTGATTAGATAAATGAAGATCACAATGAACAATGTTTGTGTTTTTTATGCAAAAATCAACAATAATTTTATATCATGTACAAAATTCATTTAGTTGTTCAGTGGTTTTTGGCAAGAAGCAAATAGACAGAATGCATCAATAATTCCATCAATTGAGTGACAAACTTATTTCAATTTCCAACTTCCAATTTCATAATGATTTATTTGGTTTGTTTGGATTAGGATGAAGGATTAAATCTTAAAATGCACATTGGATAATTATATGCCTCTTGGTGTAAGGTTCAATCTACAATCAAATTTAGTAGGAAGTCAAAACGGTGCCTACCTTTGTCTTTGAGACCCATGATGAGTTTTCTTTACATTATTGTTGCATTGGACTTCTAGATCTTCCTATCTTTGACTTTACTTGGTAGATTTATATGAACTTACAAGCTCCTTATAGTATTCTTTCCTCATGATTCCTATTCCTAATGCTAGTTTTTATATGATTTTTTTAACTCTTGTGTGTAATTACTACACATTTTAAGTTCTTATTCTTTTACATTATTGGTATTTGAAAATTAAATGATTCCATACGTTGCTACCATTTTTTTATAATAAAGTGTTTTTAGTACTCAAGTGAATTTTATGTTATCATACATGTGCATTTCTAGATTCGATTGTGTGTTTTATAACATCAACATTTCAGATCACACTCCGTGATCCATTAGGATGAGAGGAGAGAGTGTAAGAATGGAAAAAAAATTGAATCCAGAAACGCACATGTATGTTAAAATGGATTGTGGAAATCTGATATTATTAATGAATTTTATGTTTTTTTAATTTGTAGTGATACAATGTCTCATTTTTTTATATCTTTTCTCTAGCTATACATCTTAACAAGCTATCCAAACTCCTATTTATTGCACCTATGTATCTATCCTTTTGTCAATTCAAAAGTGTAATAAATTGTGTATTTCTATTACTCTTAATAAGTGAGTTGTAAACTTTATTTGTGGTGATACCATGTCCCAATTTCTAATCTTTTCTCTAGCTAAACATCTTAACAAGCTATCTAAACTTCTATTTATCCTATCTATTTATCCATCCATTTGTTGGTGGTATGTTATTCTAAACTTAAATTTACTCTTTAATAAAATGTAAGAAACTTTTTGTCTTATACAATATATAAATATTACAAACAATGTAATCTCACAATGTCTTTGATAACTAAAGAAATTATATGTACCAATTTGTTGGTCTTACAATTGATGAAATGTGATCTCTAGGAAAATCATTTCACAACTATAAATACAAAATTATAAATTTTGTGTTCTTGGAAATCCTAAAAAACATTTATGTCCTCCCAAGGTTTCTTTAGGATTATAATGATTGGTTAAAAGGCACAACTACCAACAAACATTAGAAATCAATTTAACATTGCTAATTAATCATTGTCAAAAGATCCCACTAAAAACTATAACCAAGATATCATGACATCATGATAAACCATTAGATGCTACAAGTTCCAAAATTGACTATCTAAGTGCTATAAAAATCTATCTTCTCATTTTAAAAAAGCACACACTAATGTAGAAATGACCATAAACAAGGCCAACTAACAAAGTCTACAACAACATTGAATCAACTTGGTGGATATAGAAGAGGATCATTTAATTCATCTCACTACAATCAATAGGTAGCTAACCCACAAAATTGCATAACCTAAAAATGGAAATTCTAAAGTGTCATGCCCCGCAAGGGAACCAGGGAAGAGAACAAAGATTCTCTTAACAAAAGAAAACCTAAGTAAAAATTTATGAAAAATTTTGAACTTTGAAAAGAGTTATCTAATCAAAACTTAAACTTAGATTCCTCCCAAGGTTCCCTTTTCATTTAAATACATGATTCATTCAAATCCATTAAGTAAACTAACAACAATATTTATTTCTCAAAGCAAACTACATCATATCTTTAAGAAATACAAAATATTTTCATTTCAACCTTCCATTTAAAAATCATCTATATTCCTAAGTATCCTTTATGAACAATGTAACTTATAAAATTTATCCAACTCATTTGACACATTAAAAATATACTACATTTGGTTTTTCAATAGCTTCACTTAAACAACAATAATGAAAGCATGTTACATAATTTGGAATGTTACAAAAATCCTTTTCTTTTCCAACATACATCTTAAACATAAAGTTCACATTTCCCTTTTCCCTTCTTCCTAAGTCTACCCATTCCAATTACATCATTTTGAAATACATTATTGATTACATTACATTCAACTCCTCATAAGAGGTAACAAGATTTTGCATCATGAAATATAATCACAAGGCCTTCATTCTTCAAAACTGGTACATAAGCAAGCATGAATCTTCAAGCACTGTATCTGCAAAAGATACCTCGATAAAAATGTTTACCACCCAACCACGTGGATACCTATAAGGCCCACTCCCCCGTGCTAGGAGATAAACACCAAGATCCACAAAGAAGGAATAGCTAGGCCAAACCTAGGGTTGGGTAATCTTTCCCAAAATAGCAAATGAAAAGAGAGTCAAAGTATAGATCTTTCCCAAAAGGTTCTAAGGCTTGGGTAGAAACTCTAAGCAACAACCTAAGTGAGTGTCATCGCATAGCCCTCATTCCTTGGGTTGTCCTGGTACTAGCCACTTCGGGCCCCGGCCCCCAAGTAGGCACATGCGGGATCGAATGCCTTTCGTACAGACAAGTGCCACTCGATCGTACCTACGCATAGGTACCTTCTCCCACTCCCATCCATAGCCTTTACTAGCACTAATGGCATGGGTGAGGCACATTTAATATTTTTAATGTTTTAACCCATTCCCATCAGTTTAATTAAATTTTCACTTGTTAAATAACTCTTCAGTCGGTTATCCTGGTTCTAGCCACTTTAGGGCCCCGGCCCCGCACTGAGAGCCACTCACTAGGTGTCGTTAGGTTTTCTACCCTCAAACCACACATCGCAATCACATCATGCACATAGTAAAAGCATATTATAAACACATTTGAGAACTACTACAAAGAATTGAAAAATAATAGGATAGTTATGTATATTTAGAGAAATTAGGTACGTTAAGAATGTTTAGAATGCCTTGACTCTAAACCCTAAACTGCTCCTTACAAACATTCTATCTCAATAAAGACATCTAAATGTACTGAACACAATCTCCACTAAACAAAGAATGAACAATCTTCAGGTTTATACAATATTTCTTTCTAAACCTAAAACTTGGCTAATCCTGAAAGTTGACTAAGTCTGATTTAATTAAAAATCTAAAATTTAAAAGTTACAACTTAACTCCTAGGAACTTGAAACCTATTCCAATGGATTCAAAGGGTACCTAATCCCTTTATACAAGTATAACTTAAAGTATAAGAAATTAAAGTACATAAACTTATACTTAAATGTTATAATTGTATAAAATAATTATATAAAGTCTGAATCCTATTTTCCTTGGTTTATACTAGCTCTATCGGTTTATACTGGACTGGTCGGTTCACACAGTACTGCTCGGTTGACACACTACCAACCTAGCCCAGTTAACACTAAACCGACCTGGCTCGGTTAGCACACTACTGACCTAGCTCGGTTAACACACTACCGACCTAGCTCGGTTGACACATTACCGACCTAACTCGGTTGACACATTACCGACCTAACTTGGTTGACACATTACCGACCTAACTTGGTTAACACATTACCAACCTAACTCGGTTGACACATTACCGACCTAACTCGGTTAACACACTACCGACCTAGCTCGGTTAACACACTGAACCGACTGGAACTGCCGAGAACGACTGTCAACTTTGTCTTGCGGGTAAAACTAGGCGTTATGGGGACTAAGGTTGCCTAATATGAGCATGACCCATTTGAGATCTCCCAGTTTCCCTTCAGAAACGGCCCATCAATCCTCCCTATCTATCTAACAAATATATCCTAGATCTGGGAAAAGAAAGGTGGCACATAAATAGACATGAAACAGTAAGGTTGCAACAAAAGTTCTAAAATCTGGAAACATTCATAATACATCCAATGACAGTAAAATACACTATCCTACAAGATCAAAACCACTTCTACCCTCCCAGGGAGGTTTCACCATAGTGAACATACAAACATTCGTAAAATAACTTTCCACAAACACATTTCAAATACATAGAAAATAAAACATATATATATATATAGTTTTCGATTCTAAACAAAAGGGTAAATAATCATAATCTCATCAAGTAAAAGATCATTCATATACACAAGATAATAATACTACAATAATGCATATATATATTTTGCAACCATAGTACGATATACAGAAACTTTTCAAGAAATCTAGATTCTACATTCATGCTACAAAATAAATCTACTTCTCAGGATGGATTCCAACCTGGAGTCCTGCGAAGACCAGTTGGAGAATAAGGAAGATCAAACCCTTTCCAATGTTTCCAACACTCCTTTGAATCCCTTTGCTTGCAATCTTCCAGCTTCTACCTGTAACAATCCAAATGCCAAACTCACAGGATAAATTTTCTACAACAATAATAATAATCCTCTTCTCCCAATCAACTCTTCTCCCAACACCTTTTACATAGGAAATCTTTCCTGTAAATAGAATGGAGGAGGTGGTTGCATAGGTAATCCAACCAGTGCAACCATCTCAACTATCCATCTGTTAAAGAGATGGTTTTGAAAACTCATTCCCGAAAAGGGATAAATAAACTATAATCTAAGTCCCTAAATTTAAGGATATTAAAATAAATATTATAATCTTAAAACAATTTATTAAATTATTTAACTATGGTAATAGGATAATCCTATTTACCATACCGCTGATTGATCTAATTATTTATTAATATAATAAATAATTACATGGTAATAATTATATATAAATATATGTATGCATATGCATATGTGTGCACCCATATGCCTATGTGTACATATATTATTATTATTATAAATATTATTACAAGCATAATATTATTATTATAAAACATATTATTATTTTTTTATTGCTATAGACTCTTTGTCGTTATCAGTATTATAAAATAATACCATAAATAAGGTACATTATTATTAATGTTAAACATTAGAATAACATTATTATAAACTATATTGTTAATTCATACCTTAATCCCCATTCTAAAATATATATGTATATATTAAGTAGCCACTAACATAGGTTAGAATTTTACCACTATTATTTAAAACCTTTTTTTTTTATTAATATTTCCTTAGACATTAAAATACCATAAAATTAATCCTTATCATGGGTATTAAAACCACATGATTTAATTGCACTCGAAATCGCTCCTAATGAGATACGCTACTAAATCATACCCTCAAATGAACAATAATCTACATCCATGATCTACTAACAGAATTGAACATATCACGAAGGCAAGAACTAGCTACAAGATCCACAATTCCATCAACTACAAAACCACACAAGACATTCACACAAGGGACTGACTCGACACTTCCCACCTAAGGATAAAAGGATCAAAGGTGAAGTTTCTTCCTGTGGACCTGGTGATACCTCCGTAACAACAACAACGATTGAGGATTTTGAGGGATCGCTCAAACCTGTGAAGCTAGGTGGAGACGACAGCCGGTACCTGCAATCCTGCATCACCAAGAAGAGATACATATATATACATATGGAGATACAAATTAGATATATGCAAGCAGATGACCAGGATCGATGCATCGTGTGGACCTCAACTAAGTGAGTAACTATGACTTCATCCTGGAGTCATGAAAAACACATCAGACACATCCATGAAACATAAAAGATCATGATAGTGGTTAGATTCAAATAATTGGGTTAGATCCATATAAAAAAATAGATAATTTTTAATCTCATAAACATGTAATTACTAACCATAAATGAGCATATTCATCATGTCATCATCCACAAAACATAAATGTAAATGTATAGTCTTGACCATAATAATAATAAAATGTCCAAATCAGAAAAGTCTAAGTATCACCATAGGAGAGGTATTACATAAAGCATGCAAACTTGTGATCACCATTTATAATATAGGATTTAATCTAACATACTTGAGTACGACTCTTTCTTTTTGTAACTTGTCACAATCTTAGACACACTTAAGACTCAAAGAACACACATTTGTCTATAGACTTGTACTTGGCTATTTGTGAAGGTGGACATCACTAGAATGGGGGCTTGATTGAGGCAAGCCCTTATATATCCTAAAATGCCCCCTTCTCTTGTGTAAATTCAAGGATAGGTGATCAAATAAATTTGTAGATCTTAGAGGATAAAGGATCATGATACAAAATATTCTTGAAGGTCTCAATAGTAGGAAAATAATGACTAGTGCCTCTATCTCAAGGACTAGAGCATCTAGTGCCATACTCTATTTGGTTTTGGCTGAAATTGAAAGATATTGTAGGAGCTCTTGATTCTAGATTTGACTATAGTGCCCAATTTGGAGGCTATTGGGACCAAGAAGCTTATAGGAAAATGTCCAACCAATCATATATTTGTTTGCAGCCATAGTTGCACCTTTGTATTTATGTTTCAAATCTAGATTTATTACTAGTTTTTAGTTTCCATTATGTTTTCTTGTTTTTGTTACATGTTCCCATTTACTTATTTTAGAACCTAGTTGCATTATACTAGACACCTCAAATTATCTTTTACAACTAGAAATAAAACCCTAAAGGAGAAAAATGGCAGTTGGTTGACTCTTTCCAAATGAGAGTTAAGTTAGGCACACCTTCCCCTTTTTATGGTTTGTATTCCAATGTTATGTTAAAAGAGGGTCCTGGTCTTAGTTTAGACTACTCTTCCCTTTTCCATCATTTCTTTTTGCTGATTTCAATTTTCTTATATTCCTTTTTTATTTCAAAAAGTAAAAAAGTAGAAAATCATTTATTTTCATGCATTGTTATTTTGTGTTCAGTTGGTCATGCTAATGCTTTGTTTTAATCTTAGATTATAAAACCAAAACTTTGAAAGAAAACATGTCAGGTTTCTTTTTACAAGACTTGAATGCCTTTAATGAGTCATTCAATAGTGATGACTTTGATATGTTAGATGGAGCCCTTAATGATTTCATCTTTATTGAATAATCCTCTACAACTCCTAAACCAAACTTTTTCCAAAGATTGATTAGCATGATCCATGGGGCCGATTATTAGGAATGTGAGAAGCCTAAAATGGTTGTACATATTTTTCAAGATGTTCCTCAAACCCAAAACACTCCAGTAATTGTTTTTAGTGGTGGTAGACCCCCTAGTTCCACATTTAATTTTTCCAAAGAAATCACTCAACAAGACAAGAAAAATCAACATAGTTATCGTGTGATTTCTCACACATACAACACAAGACAATAGGAAACTGAATCTTGTACCTTTGGTTCCTCCATCTTATTTTATTGCTTCTCAACTAGTGCTTCCTCCCACACCTTGTCTTACTCAACATCACGAAAAGGAGTATGATCTTGTTGAACAACTTTGCACCACTCTTTCTAAGATATCCTTGTGAGAGTTGATTTAGACTTCACCTACATACCATGGAATTATTCAAGAGGCTTTACAAATATTTTTGTTCTTCCTTTTGTAAGATGTAATGATGTACTGGCCATATTGGAGTGTATACATGCAACCAAGGTCGATATTGTATTTTTCCAACATGAGTTACCTTCTGTACAGATTCCAAACCACTATTAACCTCTTATGATTATGGTGTTTATCAAATTGGTAATACTATAAGATGACAAATGATAAAAGTAAATTTTCCCTTGTATGGTCACTTTCACCACCATTGATTAAAAAGTTTAACCTCTTATGAGTAAACTGAAAAATATGCCAAAAAAAAAATCAAAGCATTACAAGGTTGATGTCACTTAAATTGTAACACTCTTCCACATGACATCATACATTGTGAATTACCCATAGAAATACAAAATAAAAATCAAGTGCAATAATCAAGGCCCATGACCTTCTTTCACCAAGAGAACTTATTTGTTGATATTGGTTCGTAAAAGAATTCACAACATTATTCAAAGTGCCAAATTTTTCAATCAAGACCTATCCACTCTCAACCATTTCTTGTATGAGCATGATACATAGGATTTTTGGCCAAACATATGATATTTTGACTATTACATCTAATCCTTACTATCCTACAATCAAAACCAATACCATCACCAAGTCTTTCTAACCAAATTGCCTCTTTGGAGGCATGTGTAGAAGCTATGCACTCTCCTTTAGTGGTAGAAAATACAAATATAGGATTTTATGCATCCAATTCATGGCACCTCTAAACAAAGTAAACACATAATAACTAGTGGATTTTAAACTATCCAAGTCACATGCTTAATTTTCATCAACAAAATTCTATATATACAATGACCTATCTACATCATCAATACCGTGATAAAAAAACAATAATAATAAATACCTTGCAAGTATATTAATACTCTTTTAACAAAATTCTAATGCTCTTTACTTGTGTTAGACATTAATCTTCTTAGAATTCCCACTACTTGGGCTATATCTAGTTTAGTATAAACCATTGCATACATTAAACTAATGACAACAATAGCATAAGGAGAATTAGACATTTATTCAATATTATCATCAAAATTAGGACACATGTCCAAACTCAACTTAGTAATAATTAAAAATGGAATATTTATTGGCTTATAGTCCTGCATTTTAAATCTTTTCAAAATTGGGTCAACATACTTACTCTAACTTAACTAAAGATTTCTATGAACTCGATCCTTTTTTATTTCCATCACAAGAATATATCTAGCAACCCCTGAATCCTTTATATCAAATGTGCTAAAAAGTTGAGTTTTGAGCTCTCTAATCGTTGCCTTTCTATTAGCAATAACTATGTCATCTATGTATATAAAATAATAATTAATAACTGATCATCAATAACCTTAATCGAAATATAATGATCCTCTTCACTTCTAACATAACCCAACATTAATGTAAAACCATAAAACTTTTGGTATCACATATTGGGTAGTTATTTCAAACTATATACCATTTTAACCTACAAATCAAGCTTTTTCCTTTCTCATCAAAACCATCAAGCTGCCACATATGAATCTCTTCTTCAATATCCCCATGCAAGAAAGTAGTTTTAAAAATCTATTTTCTCTATCTCAAAATCACAAGTAGTAGTAATAGATAATATGAATCTAATAGAAGTTAGCTTAGCAATAGGAGAGAATATTTAATCAAAATAAACTTCCTCTCTTTGAGATCCCTTCGTCTCTAGTCTAGCCTTGTATCTCTCAAATCGACTGTATGCTCTAAATTTCTTCTTAAATACTTACTTGCATCTAATGAAATTTTTCTCCTTTGGGAAAACTAATAAGATCCCATGTGTTAAAACCATTCAAAAAATGTTATCTCCTCCTACATTCCCTGCATCCAAGACTCATTTTACTTGGAACAAAGTGTCTCCTCGTAAGATCTAGGTTTATCATCAGTACAAAGTAAATAAAATTTACAAAAAAATATGGTGGATTATACCTACATGTCAACTAGATCTCATTGTCTTGTGAACCTTCTCAAAGGTGGAATACGAGGTTATTCCTCACTATGATCAACTTCTTTTAAATCACAACTAAATCTTTTAATTCTACCTAAATTCTCTTCTTCTTCTCCATCTTTTTGTTCATCCCTCTATTCTTCCACATGTGCACCTTCTTGCTTAGTTTCAAAATGCACTATCTTTGTCTTTTCTTTTGGTTTCCTTTCACTTGAGTCATATTAGCAAGAGAAACTTCATTGATGTACTATTAGTAGGAAAAACTTCTCCTCCATCATATCCTTTATACTAAAAAAACCACTTGTGAGGATTTATATGGTAAGTGTGTGTGTGAAATTGTACCTAGCTATGGACATAACACTTTAGTAAAACATTAGAGGTTAGCAAATCAAAAAATCTGCAATTAAGACAAATATTGCTAACCAGGTGATTTACTACCTTCTAGTAGATGCGAGTATGGTATTCTTAGAATTAGACCGAGATCAGTGACAATGCAACACATAAACAAAGGATTTAATAATGAAAAATAAATGAAATATGGATGCAAATTAAGCTATATTTTTTATTTTTCTATATAATATGGATGAAAAACTATATGAAGATGAATGCAATCTAATCTAACAATGATATGAATTGCTATGAAAAGTGAATGAAAAACAAGAATCTCAAGAAATAGCACAATCTCACAAATCGCCAGATCGCACGAGTAAGATTCTCCAAATTCACAAGACGGTGATCATTTGTGAAGGATCGAGCCTCGTTTATATAGAAATCTAGGTTCTGTGAGAACTCATGGAAAGCCAAAAATCTCTCCATGATCAACTTAGATTGATTGTAGAGTTATCAGAAAATAAAAAAGAGTTAACTCACAAAATCATGCAAAATCAGCTTTTTAATTCAAATCAGAAGTTCAGATCACTTTTTAACTCACAATCACATGTTGAGTCCAAAAGGTTAACAAATTGAATTGATTTGTTGATTCAGCGTTTAACTGCTTTTTTGATTGTGCATGGATAATTATGAATTTATTTAATAATTCAAGTGATTTATTCTCAACTTAATTGATTTTTGAATAAAAATAATTGATTTATGGGTTAATCAATTATTTAATCAAACTTTATTCCAAAACTATATCATTAAATTTGACAACTTGATTTAATCAATTCAATGAACATTTAATCAATTATTTCTAAGAATTTGATTTATTGTCAAATAAAAATAATATTAATTAGGAATAAATGTAATTAAATCTAATTAAATTAATTAAGTGGCAGAATTAAGTTTAATTAATCAAATATTCAACATATTCAATTAATTGCACCTAGGATAATTAAAACATATTTATCATCAAATAATATTTAATTATACGTAATTAGGATAATTAGGAATATTAGGAATATTCCCCGATGCAAAATTGAGATAGAATCGATTAGGGTTTTGATAATTCGATGTGTAGATGTGCCTTTGGTTAGGACTTTTATGTTGATTTCGATCGATTTGTCGATGTAGGAGGTCAATGGTTTTGAAGCCCATTTTTGGGGTATTACATTTTGCCCCTCTTTGAATTACTATGCAAAGCACAGTGGTTCAAAGATTAATCTATTTTTTATGATGATGTGGACTCAGTTATGTGGTGGAGAAACTGATCCTGAAAGACTAACCGATTTCGAGGTAGAAACCGATTGAAAGATTTTGAAGATGTTGATTCAGGTCCTGATTGACCAGAGAATCGAGATGATGTTAACAATAGCAATAATGAATCAGTGATTACAAAAAGTGTCAAAACACCTAATTCTGAACCTTATGATTATGAAGAAGTGATTGTCCTAACTCCATACCTAATTGTCTAAAGGAATTGAAAGGATGCCAAATCTGAACCCTTCAGTTACGAAGAATCAAGGAAATAACACTAATGAACCAATGGTTATGAAGAGATGATACAGTTTACAAGTTGTGAGAGAATACTAGATTGATATGGATTTTGATGAATTTGATATGCCCCAAGTGATGTGCACCAAGTGACGAGGACTTTTGATAAATCTATAACTAGACGTGGTTGTTGTCTTGATCACTGAAAGAAATTTGATTGACAAATTTGATTAATGAAGTGTAATACGATGTCCCCTTTGGGATGAAAATCAAAATCTAGCAAGGAAGTCAACATGATTTGGTTAGAGGTGATGTAATCGATTTTAGAACGGGTTATGCATGCTCAAAGATGGGTTCTGCATCGTTTGGAGGTCCTATTGACCATGTTTGACTAGGTTTGACCATTAGGTTGACCATGGTTGACCAAGTTGAAATTTTGATAGTTTGATGTATGATAATTAGTTAAGTTGAATACTAGATTTCATTGATGTTATGAAGATCAATTATGCAAGTAGTTGACCGTCTTGAGTCCAAAAATTTTAAATCATGATTTTCACAAAGTAAATGATCTCAGATTTCAATTTTGATCCTGAAAATGGGTTCTAAATGTTGAAATTAGCCAGAGGTGCAATTTTCACACAAAACGGAGCACTTTGAAAAATTAGGTCAAAACCTATATAAGGCCCAAAAGGATCATTTCAATTCATTTCAACCTTTTGACTTTAGAAAACCTTGTGGAGCCCTCTGAGTGAAAATGCAAGTGCCTGTGTCTTTACATTGATTTGAGTGCAGCCGGCAATATTAGAGACCTCGACAGTACATACATCTAGTAAGTGGACCACTGTGCCTCTTTGTGAATTCAATTTGATGTCGTTTTCATGCTTGTTGGGATTTTTTTGCATGATTTTGAAGTTTTGAAATTTTGCATCATGAAAAGTCGTACAACTATTTGGGACTCGTATGACATTCCAAGTCAAAATAGAGTGTTGTGTAGGATATATGTGTAACTCGTATGAGGGGCACCCAATTGTCGTACGACATTTCATTGGGTCCCTCAAGTGTCATGCGAGAACTTGTCCAGTTTTGTATGGCCATTAAGTATCGTATGGGACAATGTATATTATCGTATGACAATTGACACCAGACTATATTAACGTATGGAAAACAACGACTAAATTTGAGGTCCTTAGGCTAATTTTTCAAAATTTCTGATTTCATAGTTGATTTCCCTGGTCTTTAATGCATCTTCTGAAGTATTCAATTTCTCATTTTTCATTCCTTTAGCCTGATTTTTAAACAATAACTGATAGGGTGTCCTATTTTTGTGCTATGTAGGTCATCTACCTAGATATTCATGTTCATATTTCCCATCGGGTGACACATAGACTATGTGTGGCCTTACCATATCCTTTGAGAGTGCACCTTGCAGCGTGCCGCTTTGAGTACCTTATCGGGTTGCCTAATATTCAAGTAAACCATGGCCTGCTGACTACCTTGATAGAGAATTTTCATTCTGAGATGTAGACATTCCACCTCCCAATAGGGGAGATTACTATTTCACTAGAGGATGTCTATAGGATCCTTCACATTCCATTTCATGGACCTCGCCCAAACTACATTAGTGCAGGTAACATAGGATTAGTTGCATTTAGGACACTATTTAGCGTTGATGAGCAGATTGCATAACAGATTCCTTGGGAGATACTTGTGCAAAGATATGGATAGATGCACCATTTGCAGTGCATTATAGCTAGGATGATTGGTGGGATCATCACGTCCAACCGTTAGCAAAACGGTCTCTTGATTGGCTGGTCTCCCATGGTTGCTCATTTGATGGTGAGTCTTGCTGAGCTCAGATGGGGTCAGTGCCTCCTGGCACATATGTTTTCAAAGATGCATGAGATCGTCTATCATGAGGTGAAGACATTTGCATTTGGAGCACTAGTATTGCAGATATGGGCATGGGAGCATATCTCGATATGTAGACTAATTGGTGGCGATGAGCGACAACCTCATGATTTGAATAAAGCATGGTGTTTGATATTCTCCAAATTTGCACTAAAAATGCCTTACAAGGACTAAGTTAAACGTCCCTTGAAGGTCCCTTCAACTAATCAACAAGCAGTCATTGTTATGGGTTACACATCCTTTTGACAATGACTTAGCACTTGAAATCTTCATATACCTACAAAAATATATCACATGTATCACTGCATTTACATTACATCTCATATCATAAACATCTCATAAATCTATGGCATACATACATGTGCATCCATAAAGCATAAATAAAACCATACAATACATTCATTCATCTACCATCTATCATTGCATTTTACATTTCATATTCATACATTTAACATAAACATTCAAAGCATATTCATACATTCAATAGTGAAAAGGAAATATTTCATACATTTGCATCACATGATAAAACATCATAAATTGAAATGACAAGTGCATTGAAGTCAAAACCAATACAAATGATCTCATATATATATAACTATTGATATAATACAAGGGGTGCAATGCACATATAAAAAAAATAAGCTTCAATGAGCTATCTGGTACAAAAGATCAAAATACCAAAAGTGAAAAACACAACGTATCAGCTATCCACTTGGTCCTCAACATCAGGTGCTACTCCTCCTGCAGGTGCATAGGGTGTTGGATCGGCACATGGGGATCCATCTCCCTCATAAGCTAACATATACTGAGAGTATGATGTAACTCTCTTCCTAGGCGGCACCATAGAAAAAATGCAAAAATGTAGTATGCAACATGGTATGTCTAGTGGATCACCTTGGCCTGCAACCGCCTAACCTCAACATCTTTCTTTCTCAGTTGCCAATCCCACTCATGCAGTTGTACCTCCAGTGATAAGCTATGTGCTCTTTGATCCTAGAGATGGTGATGTACCCACTTGATAATGTCCTGAGGTGTCTACCTCAGTCCAAGATTTGCCTCTGTCGCCACCTATGTATCGTCCATCATCTCATCACCATCAATAATTGTATTTGTCTTCACCTTACAACGTCGAACCTCAGCTCCTAGATAAAAATTTGGGGCATCCTATGCCTCCTCCATAGGTGCATCCTAATGGGCACCCAATACCTCCTTAGCACTTATCATGTTTCCAACTCTTCCTAGTGTCTCCTCCTCACCTCTGTTGTACCGACACTACAAAACTACCAGTCTACTTGCTGGAGCTGTCCGTGGTAGAGTAGGTGATCTCATCTACCCTAATAGCCTAGGAGGAGTCCCTACCACTCTCGACATCGATGGAATAGGATGCACAATCAAAATATGTACCTCCCTATGTCTTTGTCCTCTATCCATAGGGGCACCTGTCACATCCTCAGCCTCCTCCATTGTTAGAATCAGCTCTGTCATATCAGAGAACCACCTCATGGGATGCTCCACAATATATGCAATGTATGCATTAGTGACTCTTGCATCAACTACTTGGGCTTGATAATCTCAGTCCCTACCCTGAAGCCCACTATACTCTTGGCTACATAATGAAAATGATAAACTGGGTGACCATCCCAGACCAATCTCTCATACCTACCTGGCATATGAGGTGAACTCTTGTGGCTCGTCTTGAATGAGACCATACTATCTCCAAACCCATGTGATCAAAAACCTCTCAAGGAAGGTGGAAGACCGCCCTATCAAAAATTGACTCTGACAAAAATAGTCGAACTGAGCACAAGTTGTAGGCCATGCCTCCACCTATAGGTAGGGTCTCCAGACAACCACTATCATATCATCCAACACTTGGCACCAATACTCTGTGTGCCCCATCCTAACCTATGTCATGAATCTTGAATACTTGTAGATAAGAGGCTCTTGAGCCTGCCTCTCATTGCTGCAAATGGGTCTATAGATGGGAATGTGCTCCCATGCCCATATCTAAAGTACCAAAGCTCCTAATGCAAATGTCTTCCCCTCATGGTAGACAATCTTGTGCATCTTTGAGAACATGTGACCCAACAAACACTAACCCCATCCAAGCTCTACAAGACACACCATCAACTACTGAACCATCTGAGCCCAGCCCATTAGAAGACTATTTTGCTGACAGTTAGATATGATAATCCCACCAATCATCTCAACAATGGTGCACTCCAAATGATGTGTCTGTTCATACCATTGCACGAGCACCTCCTAGGAAATCTACTACACAATTTGCTCATCTATGCCAAACAATGCACATAATGCCTATAAATCTATGTTACCTGCACTATGATAGTCCGGGTGAGGGCCATGAAATGGAATGTGAAGAATCCTATACACATCCTCTGGGGTAACTATAATCTCCCCTATTAAAAGATGGAATGTTTTCATCTTAGAGTGAAAATGCTCTACAAGTGCAGTGATCAAGCCGTGGTTCACCCGAATGTTAGGCAAACTAATCATGTACTCAAATCCACAAGCTGCAAGGTACAATCTCATGAGATCAGGAAGGGCCAAAAAAAGTCTCTGTGTCACTGGATGAGGTATACAGACATGGACATCAGGGTACTTAACCTACAAAGCACAGGAAATGGGACAACTGTCAAAAATTTGCTCAAAAATAAGGCTATATGCATGTAAAACGTGAAAATGAGCATATTAGTAAGTGCATTAAAGGTTATGGAATTCAGCTATAAAATTAAAAAATTTGAAAAATTTGCCTAAGGACCTCAAGAATGCTCACTATTTTTCATACGACACTTGAGACTGGTGCCAATTGTCATAAGACAATATAAAACAACCCATACGACATTTGATGGGTATATGACATTGTACATGATCCCAGACGACACTTGAGGGACTCGGCAAAATGGCATACAAGAGATGGGTGTCTCCCATACAACAATCTACTACAGCAGATACGACAAATCAATTGGACTTGAAATGTCGTACGACTTCCCACAGGTTGTCGTACGACATCTCATGAGGCAAAAAATTCAAAAATCATGCTAAAAATTCTAAAAAGCATTAAAAACATGTAAAATTGAATTCACAGAGAGGCACAAAAGTCCATTTACCAGATTTCCATGCTATCAAGGTCTTTGAACCACCTAGAGTGCTCGAAACAATGCAAAGACACAGGAACCTTCATTTTTTTCTCAGAGGGCTCCACGAGGTTTCAAAAGTCAAATGTTTAAAATGAATTGAAAATGACCCTTTTGGGCCTTATATAGGTTTTGACCCAATTCTTCAAAGTGCTCTATTTTGTGTAAAAATTGCACCCCTAGCTAATTTTGACGTTCTGAGCCCATTTTTGGGATCAAAATCAAAATCTGAGATCATTTACTTTGTCAAAAACATGATTTAAAATTTTTAGACCTAGGATGACTGACTGCTTGCATAATCGGCCTTTGTAACATCATATGAATCCAGTATTCAACTTAACTGATTATCTAACATCAAACTATTCAAAATTTCAACTTAGTCAACCATTGTCAACTCATGGTCAAACCTATTCAAACTTGGTCAACAGGACCCCTAAAACAATGCAGAATGTGTTCCCAGATGTGTACAACCACTTATACAATCAATTATATAGCTTCTAATCATTTCACACTGGCTTTCTTGCCAGATTTTGATTTTAACCCCTAAGGGGGCATGGTATTAGACATCATTAATAAAATCTATCAATCAAATTTCCTTTAGCAATCAAGACAACAACCACGTCTAATTGTCAACTCATCAAAATCCTCGTCGCTTGGGGCACATTGCTTAGGACATATCAAATTCATCAAAATTCATATTAATCTAGTATTCTCTTAAACTTGTAAACTATATCAGCTCTTCATAACCATTAGTTCATTAGTGTTATTTCCTTGATTCTTCGTAACTAAAGGATTCAGATTTGGCATCCTTTTGATTCCTTAGGACAATCAAGCCTGGAGTTAGGATGGTCACTTCCTCATAATCATAGGTTCAGAATCAGGCATTGTATCACTTCTTCATAATCACCGGTTCATTGTTGGTAGCATTAACATCATTTTGATTCTTTGGTCAGCCAGGAACTAAATCAATATCTTCAAATCTTTCAATCAATTTCTATCTTGGAATCAATTGATCTTTTAGGATCAGTTTCTCCACCACATAACAAAGTCTGGATCTCATAAAAAATAGATTAATCTTTGAACCACTGCGCTACACACAGTAATTCAAAGAGGGGCAAAATGTAATAGCCCAAAACTGTGCTTCAGTACCATTGACCTTTTACATCAATAAATCGATCAAAATCGACTCTAAAGTCCTAACCTAAGGCACATTTGCAAATCAAATCATCGAAACCCTAATTGATCCTATCTCAATTCTACATTGGGGAATATTCCTAAATATTCCTAATCTATCCCAATTATTTCTAATTAAATATTATTTGGCAATAGATGATATTATTTATTTATTCTAAAGTCAATTAATTGAATATGTTGAATTTTTAATTAATTAAACTTAATTTGGCCACTTAATTAGTACTTGGAGAAGAGTTAGTAATGTTCGGTTAAGAGTGCATGATGCAATTCAGCTTGAGGAGAAATTTTCAGTTACTTTGGTGGAGCCAACAGTGTGTAGCATGTGTCTACATTTATTATTATTGGATAGGTCCCAGAATGTGTTGCGTGCTTAGTAGAGCCAACATAATCATTGTTGGAGTATGTTATGGTTTCTCTAATATGATTTCAAGGTGGTTCTAATAGGCCGACTTGATTATATCATTTGGAGAAAAGATATTTATATGTAGTCATTTGTGATTACTAAGGTGTGATTCATAGTTGATTGTGAAGAGAAGAGCAGAGTGTGCGAAGAGTTGAGTCATCAGCAGAAGGTCTATGTGACCAAGTAAAGAGTTTGTGCTATACATTGGAACTGACCTAGATAGCAGGTCAAAGCACAGTTCACCAAGATCTAGATATAGTGTGTATTGGTTATTCAGAAGGTTGTAGCCTTCACCCCTTTGAGTAGTGTGGTCTCAGACAATGCGTCCTCACCCCTAATAGGGTTAATTGTAAAAGACTCCTAATAGGGTCTGACCCTTGACCAGGTCTATTGTACTAAACATATTGTAAAGCAACTCCTAACAGGGTTAAGGATCTTCAAACAAGGATCATAATACACTAGTACAGAATATTAGTGGGTGTCAATTCCCATCAGGTTTTTTACCTATTTGGGTTTCCCTGTAACCAAAATATTATTGTTGTGTTCAAGTGTTCTTTCATTGTGTTTATGAGTTATGTTTAAGTATACTTAATTGGATAAAGAATTGAAACTTGTAGATAACTGATTCACCCCCCCCCCCCCCTCTCAGTTATCTCTTGGGACTATTCCTAACAATTGGTATCAGAGCCAAGTGCCTCGGAGAGAAAGTTTAACAGCTTGAGGTTGATCAGATGGAATTCTTCAGAAAAGAAAGTCCTAAGTTTGATGGAGAGAATTATTTTGATTGGAAGAACAAGATGGTGACACATTTGCAATGCATTGCTTTTGAAGTTTTTGATGTAACTATCAAAGAAGTCAAAATCCCTACTTTAGAAGACCTTGCAAAGGATGATGCTACTGAAAAGAAAAGGAATTGTTTCATTAGAATGCAATAGCCAAAGAAGCCCTTATCAGTGCCATATCTAATAGTGAGTTTTCAAAAATAAAGAAAGTAGATACAACCCACAAAATATGGAAGTACCTAGTGTTGGAGATTTGTCAGCAGGCCAATATTGAATGTATGTTTTTCATTGATGACAACATATGGAAAGTAGCATGAGTGGAAGTCTTATGCAGTAAGCTTTCAGTATATGTAGCATGGACATGATATCAGCATGATATCATGGGCCCAGAGGTTAACTATTAGTACAAACAGTTATATAGTAGCTCGTGTCAATAGTGTTCTTGACAAAGTAACAGGCAGTGTTCTATGTATGGTTGTCCGTACAATTATCATGGAGCCTTGTGCACTTGGATATATGTTTAAGACATGTTAGTGATGTTTTAGTTATGGATGCATAGTCAGATATTTAGTAGAAGTGAAGTTATGTAGTCGCTATTCACCAGTAGCAGTTTCCTGTGTTTATTCAGAAGAGCCGACAAAGATTTTATTGGTTCTTGAGTTTTACCTATCTTTAGGGTATGTGCCCTTGGAGTTAAGCTTAGAGAAGAGGTATTGATGTTCGGTTAAGAGCACATGAGTTAATTCAGCTTATGCAGAAAGATCCAGTTGTTTTGGTAGAGCCGATAGTGTGTAGCATGCGTCTACATTTATCTTATTAAGACAGGTCCTAGAATGAGTTGCGTGCATAGTAGAACTGACAGAATGTTTGTTGAAGTTTGTTATGGTTTCTCTATTATGTTTTCAAGATGGTTCTAATAGGCCGACTTGATTATATCATTTAGAGGAAAGATATTTATAGGCAATCATTTGTGATTGCTTGAGTGTGGTTCATGGTTGATTAAGTAGAGCATAGTAGAGTGTGCGAAGTGTTGAACCATCAGAGGAAGGTCTATGTGACCAAGTAAAGAGTTTGTGCTATTCATTGAAACTGATCTAGATAGCAGGTCAAAGCGTAGTTCACCAAGATCCAGATATAGTGTGTATCTATTAATCAGAAGGTTGTAGCCTTCGCCCCCTTGAGCAATGAGCTCTCAGACAGTGCGTCCTCTCCCCTAACAAGGACAATTGTAAAAGACTCCTAACAGGATCTGACCCTTGACTAGGTCTACTGTACTTAATATATTGTAAAGCTACTCCTAACAGGGTAAAGGATCTTCTAACAAAGATCATTATACACTAGTACAAAATATTAGTGGGTATCAAGTCCCATTGATGTTTTTACCTATTTGGGTTTCCCCGTAACCAAAATATTGGTGTTGTGTTCATGTGTTCTTTCATTTTGTTTATGCTTTATGTTTAAGTATACTTAATTGGATAAAAAATTGAATCTTGTAGATAACTGATTCACCCACCCCTCCTCTCAGTTATCTCTTGGGAATATTCCTAACAATTGGTATCAGAGCCAAGTGCCTCAGAGAGAAAGTTTAACATCTTGAGGTTGATCAGATGGCATACTTTAGGAAAGAGAGTCCTAAGTTTGATGGAGAGAATTATCTTGATTGGAAGAACAAGATGGTGACTCATTTGCAGTGCATTGCTTTTGAAGTTTTTAATGTAACTATCAAATCAGCCAAGATTCCTAGTTTAGAAGACCTCACAAAGGATGATGCTACTGACACACAAAAGGAATTGTTTCATCAGAATGCTATAGCTAAAGAAGCCCTTATCAGTGCCCTATCTGATAGTGAGTTTTCAGAGATAAAGAAGGTAGACACCGCCCACAAGATAAGTACTTAGCAAATATATTTGAAGGATACAAACAAGAAAATGATGCACATAGAAAGACATGGAAGAAAAGATTCAATGCATTAGAGATACTGCCTGAAGAAAACATTAGAGCTTATAATCAAAGGATCAATGAAGCAGTTGCTGGAATCAGGAACAATGGTGGAGAGATCTCTGAGGAAGATATTATGGACAAGTTGATGACTACTCTCACTCTAGAATATGAAAGAAAGATCAATATCCTTGATGAGACCATGTAGCTTACATCTAATTTCAAGAGAGAGACCTTGATTAGCAAAATCTCAGCTTTTGAGATTTGAAGATTGAAGATAGAACCTAAAAGTGAGACAACCTTCAAAGTAACAATTCATGGTAAGAAATTTGCAAACACTTCTGGTAATTTTGATGATGATGATGATGAAGAGAAAACCTTAGATGATTTTATTGCTATGATTTCTAAAAGAGAAAAGAAAGGAAAAGGAAAATATGAAGGTCGATTGCCATTTAAGTGCTTTTCATGTAATAAGATCGGCCATTTTGCATCTAAGTGTCCTACTAGAGCTAGAAAGTTCAAGAAGGATTACAAGCCTAAGTACTCTAAAGAATGTTACTTTGCTGGAGATGGAGTTTCAGATGAAGAATCAGGAGAAGAATAAATTGGATTCATTGCTATTGTAGACAAAATGAATAATAAGACAAACCATAAAAATGAGAAAGAGGAACAAAAGCTAGCATTGATTTCCCAAGCAGATATAAGGACAAACTGGATTATAGATAGTGGTTGTTCACATCACATGATAGGTGATAAAGATAGATTTGTTCATTTGGACAAATATAATGGTGGTATGGTTAGATTTGGAGACAACACTCCTAAACTCATAGTTGGTAGAGGAGCCATCACCTTGGATGGAAAGAATAGTACTGATGATGTTCTCTATGTTGATGGTTTGAAACATAACCTTCTCAGTGTTGGACAGTTACTTGGAAAAGGATATCAGTTGGAGTTCAAAGATGACAAATGCATCATTAAAAACAAGGATGGTATTATGATTGCATCACGCTCAAGGACAAGAGGTAATGTTTTTCAACTCAATTTAGAAGCAAGTTGTTTTGTTGCTAAAGTTGATGACAGTTGGTTGTGGCATAAAAAACTATGTCATATCAATTTTGATAACATAGTAAAGATAAGCAATGTAAAGGCAGTAAGAGATCTACCTAGCATAGCAAAGCCAGTTGATACTATATGCAGGGAATGTGTGATGGGAAAGCATGTGAGGAATTCATTCAGGAGCAAGCACAATTTAGTAGAAAAAAAGTTGGATTTGATTCATACAGACCTATGTGGTCCAACTCAAACAAGATCATACTATGATGAAAGATATTTCATTTTTTTTGTTGATGATTATACTAGGATGATGTGGGTTGCATTCTTGAAAGATAAGTTAGAAGCATTTGATAAGTTCAAAATATTCAAAGCTAAGGTTGAGAATGAATCTGGATTTAAGATAAAATGTTTGAGATCAGATAGAGGAGGAGAATTCACCTCTGACAAATTTTATGAGTACTGCGAAGAACATGGCATAAAGAGACAGTTAAGTGCACCTAAAACCCCTTAGTAGAATGGAATTGTAGAGAGAAGGAATAGGATCATCCTTGATACAGCGTGCACCATCATGATAGAAGGAAAAGTTGCACACACCTATTGGAGAGATGCGGTCAATACAACTGTCTACACCATCAATAGAATTCAATTGAGGCTTGGTGTTGACAAAACACCATATGAGCTTTGGTTTGGTAATGTTCCCACAGTAAAATAATTTAGAATCTTTGGAAGCAAGTGCTACATCAAGAGGGATGAAGCAGTAGGCAAGTTTGATGCAAGAAGTGATGAAGATATTTTCCTTGGTTACTCTACTAAAAGTAAAGCTTATAGATGTTTCAATTTAAGATTGAAAAAGATCATTGAAAGTTCTCATGTTAAGATTGATGAAAATTTCATGGTTCAAGAAAGATATCATGATTACTCACCCATGATTGAAGAAGAACCTAGACCTTCCACTAGTGAGACAGTTATTGAAGAAATGTTTGACAATATTGATGTATTATTCAATGACCCTGAGACAAGTGAAGAAGAAACTCTGAAGGTTGATGAGTTAGCATCAACTAAAGCTCCAAAGTTTACATCTAGAAACCATTCCAAGAAAGACATCATTGGAGATCAGAGTGGCAAAGTCTTAACAAGATCACAAGGAAAGAACTCAGCTAGCAGTGATGCAGTATGTTTACTATCTCAGATTGAATTTTTAAGTGTTAAAGATGCTTGTAATGATTCAGATTGACATGATGCTATGAAAGAAGAACTTGATTAGATTATTAAGAATGACACTTAGGAACTAGTCCCAACACCTAGTGATAAGAATGTGATTGGTACAAAGTGGATATTTAGAAATAAGATGAATGAAGATGGTAGAGTAGTAAGAAACAAAGAAAGGTTAGTATGTAAAGGATATGCACAAAGAGAAGGCATTGATTATTCAGACACATTTGCACTTGTGAGAAGATTAGAAGCTATTAAATTTTTTCTAGCTTATGCTACAGTCAAAAACTTCAAAGTTTATCAGATGGATGTCAAGTCAACATTCCTGAATGGAGATTTGAAAGAAGAACTATACATTGAGCAGCCTAAAGGATTCACCTTATTAGATAGACTTGATATGGTATTCAGATTGAAGAAGGCCCTCTATGGACTTAAGCAAGCCCCTAGAGCATGGTATGAGAGACTAGATGGATGCCTAACAAAGATTAGATTCAAGAAAGGAGCAACAGATTGTAATCTATTTATTAGAGAGACATCTAAAGGTTTTTTATAGCTATATTTGTTCATGACATTATCTTTGGAGGTAATGAAAAATTTAGTGCTGAATTTGCTAAGGAGATTCAAAATGAATTTGAGATGAGTATGATTGGTCCTATCAAATACTTTTTACGATTGAATGTGTAGCAGGCAGAGAAAGGTATTTTCATTAATTAGTCTAAGTATGTGAAAGAAATATTAAAGAAATTCAAGATGGATGATTGCAAGCCAGTAGGGACACCTATGATTAATGGATGCAAGCTTACAAAGGAAGATGACTCACCAGCAGTTGATATAACATTGTACAAGTCTATGATTGACAAACTTATTTATCTTACTCAGACTAGACCTGATATTTCCAATGCAGTTGGTATAGTTGGAAAATTTGCAATAGAACCTAAACAAAGTCATCTCATGGTAGTAAAGAGGATATTCATATACTTACAAGGCACTATAGATTATGGTCTATGGTATCCTAATTCAGATAATGTTGAGATTCATGTGTACACTGATGCAGATTGGGCAGGATGTGTTGATGAAAGAAAGAGTACATCAGGTGGAGAAGTGTTTCTTGGTGATAAACTTGTCACTTGGACAAGTAAGAAATAAAATTGTATTTCTCAGTCAATAGTAGAAGCGGAGTATGTTGCAGTAGCCTTGAATTGTTCTAAAATTGTTTGGATCAAATAGATGATAAAACATTTTGGAATTCAGATTGATTATCCTATTTTTATTCACTATGATAACACTAGCACTATCAATATGTCAAAGAACCCTATGATGCATGCAAAGACAAAGCACATTGAGATCAAGTATCACTTCCTAAGAGAGCAAGTGATAGAGAAAGAAGTCAAGATGGACTATGTGAATACTAAAGATTAGTTGGCAGACATATTCACAAAGCCCTTGCCTAAGGATACTTTTGAGTATCTAAGGGAGAAGTTGGGAGTAATTCCCTTCCCTGATTCTACTTAGAAGGAAGAAGGAAAGGCATCAGTCCTCAGGGACTGATGGAAGGTTGACCACTCTACCTTAGGAGTAGTACCAGTTCTTAAAATGAATGGCAGCCTTTGCCATTGATGTTAAAGGGGGAGTAGTATATAGAGTCATGAAAAATAGAAGGAGTAATATACTTAGGGGGAGCTATATTCAGTTGTGACAGTAGTTAAGTTGAGGAAATGGAGAATATTGGAAAATATTGTAGTAGATGAAGGATTCATCTTTGGGGGAGTTTTTGAAAAGGAAATGAAGAATATTATAAAAGAAATGTTCATTTGGGTTGGTGGTGGTTTTTTATTCCACATGTTGCCATCAATGCCAAAGGGGGAGATTGTTGGAGATTTGTCAGCAGGCCAGTACTGACTGTATATTTGTCATTGATGACAACATATAGAAATTATCATGTGTGGAAGTATTATCCTATAATATTTCAGTATATGTAGCATGGACATGATATTAGTATGATATCATGGGCGCAAAGGTTAACTGTTAGTACAGACAGTTATATAGTAGCTTGTGTTAATAGTGTTCCTGATAGAGTAACAGGAAGTGTTCTGTGTATGGTTTTCATTATAGTTATCATGGAGCCTTGTGTGCTTGGATATATGTTGAAGACATGTTAGTGATGTTTTAGTTATGGACGCATAGTCAGATATTCAGTAGAAGTGAAGTTATGTAGTCACTATTCGCCAGTAGTAGTTTCCTATGTTTATTCAGAGGAGCCGACATAGATTTTATTGATTCTTGAGTTGCGCTTATCTTTAGGGTATGCGCCCTTGGATTTAAGCTTAGAGAAGAGGTATTGATGTTTGGTTAAGAGCGCATGAGTTAATTCAGCTTATGGAGAAAGATTCAGTTGTTTTGGTAGAGCCGACAATGTGTAGCATGTGTCTACATTTATCTTATTAAGACAGGTCCCAGAATGAGTTGCGTGCATAGTAGACCCGATAGAATGTTTGTTGAAGTTTTTTATGGTTTCTCTATTATGTTTTCAAGGTGGTTCTAATAGGCCAACTTGATTATATCATTTAGAGGAAAGATATTTATAGGCAGTCATTTGTGATTGCTTGAGTGTGGTTCATGGTTGATTAAGTAGAGAAGAGCAGAGTGTGTGAAGTGTTGAACCATCAGAGGAAGGTCTATGTGACCAAGTAAATTTTTTTTTCTATTCATTGGAACTAATATAGATAGCAGGTCAAAGCGTAGTTCGCCAAGATCAAGATATAGTGTGTATCTGTTAATCAGAAGGTTGTAGCCTTCACCCCTTTGAGCAGTAAGCTCTCAGACAATGCGTCCTCTCCCCTAACAAAGACAATTGTAAAAGAATCCTAATAGGGTCTGACCCTTGACCATGTCTACTATACTTAATATATTGTAAAGCTACTCCTAATAGGGTAAAGGATCTTCTAACAAGGATCATTATACACTAGTACAGAATATTAGTGGGTATCAAGTCCCACTGGGGTTTTGCCTATTTGGGTTTCCCTGTAACCAAAATATTGGTGTTGTGTTTATGTGTTCTTTCATTGTGTTTATGCTTTATGTTTAAGTATACTTAATTGGATAAAGAATTGAATCTTGTAGATAATTGATTCACCCCCCCCCCCCCCCCTCTCAGTTATCTCTTGGGACTATTCCTAACACCTAGAAGACATATTTGAAGGAGACAAACAAGAAAAGGATGCACATAGAAAAATTTGGAAGAAAAGATACAATGCATTAGAGATGCTACTTGAAAAAAATATCAGAGCTTACAACCAAATGATTAATGAAGTAGTTGTAGGATCAGAAACAATGGTGGAGAGATTTCAGAAGAAGACATTATGGATAAGTTGATGACCACTCTCACAATAGAGTATGAAAACAAGATCAACATCCTTGATGAGACCATGCAGCTTACATCAAATTTCAAGAGAGAGACCTTGATCAACAAAATTTCAGCTTTTGAGATTTCAAGATTGAAGACAGAACCTAAAAGTGAAATAGCCTTCAAAGCATCAATCCATGGTAAGAAATCTGCAAGCACTTTTGGTAATTTTGATGATAATGATGAAGAGAAAGCACTAGATGATTTCATTGCTATGATTTCACTTTGCATCTAAATTCCTACAATAGCTAGAAAGTTAAAAAATGACTACAAGCCTAAGTATTCAAAGGAATGCTACTATGCTGGAGATGGAGTATCAAATGATGATTCAACCTAAGATGAAATTGGATTCATTGCTATCATAGAGAAAATGAATAATGGATATGAGAAAGAGGAAGAAAAGTTAGCATTGATCTCACAAGCAGACATAAGGATAGATTGGATCATAGATAGTGGATGTTCACATCACATGACATGTGATAAAGATAGGTTTGTTCATTTAGACAAGTACAATGGTGGCATGGTTAGATTTGGAGATAACACTTCCAAACCCATCATTGGTAGAGGAGCCATCACCTTGGATGTAAAGAACATCGCTGATGATGTTCTTTATGTTGATGGTTTGAAACATAACCTACTAAGTGTTGGGCAGTTACTTGACAAAGGTTACAGATTGGAATTCAATGGAAACAAGTGCATCATTAACAACAAAGAAGGAGAAATTATTGCATCAGGATAAAAAACTAAAGGTAATGTTTTTCAGCTTAATCCAGAAGCAAGTTGTTTTATTGTTAAAGTAGATGACTATTGGTTATGGCACAAAAGACTATGTCATATCAATTTTGATAACATAGTAAAGATTAACAATGTTAAGGTAGTAAGAGACCTACCTAGCATAGCAAAGCTGGTTGACACTATATATAGGGAAAGTGTGATGGGAAAGCATGTGAGGAATTCATTCGGGAGAAAGCATAACTCAACAAAGAACAAGTTGGATCTGATTCATATAGACCTATGTGGACCAACTCAAACAAGATCATACTATGGTGAAAGGTATTTCATTTTGTTTGTAGATGTTTATTCTAGAATGATGTGGGTTGCATTCTTGAAAGATAATTCAGAAGCCTTTGAGAAGTTCAAAATATTCAAAGCTAACGTTGAGAATGAATCTGGACTAAAGATAAAGTGTCTAAGATTAGATAGAGGAGGATAATTCACCTTTGATAGATTCTATGAGTATGGAGAAGAACAAGGCATAAAAAGATAGTTAAGTGCACCTAGAATCCCTCACTAGAATGGGATTGTAGAGAGAAGGAATATGATCATCCTTGATACAATGCACACCATCATGATTGAAGGAAAAGTTGCACACACCTATTGGAGAGATGCGGTCAATACAATAGTCTATACCATCAATATAATTCAATTAAGGCCTAGCATGGACAAGAAACCTTATGAGCTATGGTTTGGTAATGTTCCCATAGTAAAATACTTTAGAATCTTTGGAAGCAAGTGCTAGATCAAGAGGGATGAAGCAATAGGCAAGCTTGATGCAAGACGTGATAAAGGTATTTTCCTTGGTTACTCTACTAAAAGTAAAGATTATAGATGTTTTAACTTGAGATTAAAGAAGATCATTGAAAGTGCTCAAGTTAAGATTGATGAAAAGTTTATGGTTCAAGGAAGATATCATGATTACTCACCTATGATTGAAGAAGAACCCAGACCCTCCACTAGTGAGACAATTATTGAAGAAATGTTTGATAGTATTGATGTCATATTTAATGACCCTGAGACAAGTGAAGAAGAAACTCCTAAACTAGATGAGACAGTATCACCTAAATCTCCAAAGTTCACATCTAGATACCATTCTAAGGATGACATCATTGGAGATCAGAGCGGTAAAGTCATAACAAGATCAAAAGCAAAGAGTTATGCAAGCAATGAGGTAGTATGTTTACTATCTCATATTGAACCCTTAAGTGTTGAAGATGCATGCAATGATTCAGATTGACATGATGCTATGAAAGAAGAACTAGATCAGATTATCAAGAATGATACTTGGGAATTGGTCCCAAGACCTAGTGATAAGAATGTGATTGGAACAAAAAGGATATTCAGAAACAAGATGAATGAAGATGGTACAGTAGTAAGAAATAAGGCAAGATTAGTGTGTAAGGGATATGCATAGAGAGAAGGCATTGATTATTCAGATAATTTTGCACAAGTGAGCAGATTAGAAGCTATTAAGTTATTTCTAGCTTATGAAAAATTTAAAAACTTCAAAGTTTATCAGATGGATGTTAAGTCAACATTCTTGAATGGTGAATTAACATAAGAAGTATACATTGAGCAGCCAGAAGGATTTATCCTATCAAATAGACCTGATATGGTATGCAGATTAAAGAAAGCCCTCTATGGACTTAAGCAAGCCCCTAGAGCTTGGTATGAGAGACTTGATGGATATGTAACAAAAATTGGATTCAAGAAAGGAGCAATAGACTATAATCTATTCATAAGAGAGACATATGAAGGTTTACTACTTGTAGCTATATTTGTTGATGACATTATCTTTGGAGGTAATGATGAACTAAGTGCTGAATTTGCTAAGGAGATGCAGAGTGAATTTGAGATGAGCATGATTGGACCTATCAAATACTTTTTTGGATTAAATGTGCAGTAGATAGAGAAAGGAATTTTCATTAATCAGTCCAAGTATGTGAAAGAGATATTAAAGAAATTCAAGATGGATGATTGCAAGCTAGTAGGGACACCTATGATAACTAGATGCAAGCTTACAAAAGAAGATGATTCACTAGTAGTAGACATAACATTGTACAAGTATATGATTGGAAAACTCATTTATCTTACTCAAACTAGACTTGATATTTCCAATGCAGTTGGCATAGTTGGAAGATTTGCAACAGAGCCTAAACAAAGTCACCTCATGGTAGTAAAAAGGATATTCAGATACTTGCAAGACACTATAGACTATGATCTATGGTATCCTAACTCAAAAAATGTTGAACTTCATGTGTATACTGATGCAGATTGGGTAGGATGAGTTGATGATAGAAAGAGTACATCATGAGGAGCAGTGTTTCTTGGTGATAGACTTGTCACTTAGACAAGCAAAAAGAAAAATTGTATCTCTCAGTCAACAACATAAGCAAAGTATGTTGCAATAGCCCTGAATTTTTCTACAATTGTTTGGATCAAGTAGATGATAAAGGATTTTGGAATTCAGATTGATTATCCTATTGTAATTCATTGTGATAAAACCATCACTATCAATATGTCAAAGAACCCTATGATGCATGCAAAAACAAAACACATTGAGATCAAGTATCACTTCCTAAGAGAAAAAGTGGCAGAGAAAGAAGTTAAGGTGGACTATGTGAGTAATAAAGATCAGTTAGCAGAAATATTCACAAAGCCCTTACCAAAGGATACTTTTGAGTATCTCATGAAGAAGTTGGGAGTAATTCCCTTCCCTGATTCTTCTTAGAAGAAAGAAGAAAGAGCATCAGTCCTCAGGGACTAATGGATGGTTGACTACTCTACTTCAGGAATCGTACTGGTGCATAAACTAATGGGCACCCTTTGCCATTGATGTCAAAGGGGGAGTAATATATAGTCATGAAAAATAGAAGTAAAAGAAGGAGTAATATACTAAGGGGGAGTAGTATTCAGTTATGAAAGTAGTTCAATTGAGGAAATGAAAAATGTTGAAGAATATTGCAGCAAATGGAGGATTCATATTTAGGGGAGTTCTAAAGAGGAAATGGAGAATGTTATAAAAGAAATTTTCATTTGGATTGGTGGAGTTTTTCATTCCATATGTTTCCATCAATGCCAAAGGGGGAGATTGTTGGAGATTTTCCAGCAAGCCAGTGCTGACTGTATGTTTGTCATTGATGACAACATATGGTAAGTAGAATGCATGGAAGACTTATGTAGTAAGATTTCAGTACATGTAGCATGGACATGTTATCAGCATGATATCATGGGTGTAGAGGTTAATTGTTAGTACAGACAATTATATAGCAGCTTGTGTCAGTAGTGTTCCTAACAGAGTTACAAACAATGTTCTATGAATGATTGTCCATAAAATTATCATGGAGCCTTGCACATTTGGATATGTGATGGAGACATGTTAGTGATGTTACATTCATGGACACAGAGTCTGATGACTAGTAGAAGTGAAGTTATGCAGTCACTATTCACCGATAGAAGTTTCCCATGTTTATTCAGAAGAGCCAACAAAGATTATATTAGTTTAGGAGTTGTGCCTATCATCTCGGTATGCACCCTTGGATTAGTGCTTGGAGAAGAGTTAGTAATGTTCGGTTAAGATTACATGGTGTAATTCAGCTTGAGGAGAAAGTTTTAGTTACTTTGGTAGAGCTGATAGTGTGTAGCATGCGTATACATTTATTATTATTGGACAGGTCCCAGAATGTGTTGCGTGCTTAGTAGAGCTGACAGAATCATTGTTGGAGTATGTTATGGTTTCTCTAATATGATTTAAAGGTGGTTCTAACAAGCTGACTTGATTATATCATTTGGAGGAAAGATATTTATATGCAGTCATTTTTGATTCCTAAGGTGTGGTTCATAGTTGATTGTGAAGAGCAGAGAGGAGTGTGCGAAGTGTTGAGCCATCAATAGAAGGTCTATGTGACCAAGTAAAGAGTTTGTGCTATACATTAGAACTGATCTAGACAATATGTCAAAGCGCAGTTCACCAAGATCTAGATATAATGTGTATCTATTATTCAGAAGGTTGTAGCCTTCACTCCTTTGAGCAGTGTGCTCTCGGACAATGTGTCCTCACCCTTAAAAGGGTTAATTGTAAAACAATCGTAACAAGGTCTGACCCTTGACTAGGTCTACTATACTAAACATATTGTAAAGAAACTCCTAATAGGGTTAAGGATCTTCTAACAAGGATCATAATACACTAGTACATAATATTAGTGGGTGTCGATTCCCATTGGGATTTTTACCTATTTGGGTTTTCCCGTAACCAAAATATTATTGTTGTGTTCAAGTGTTCTTTCATTTTGTTTATGCTTTATGTTTAAGTATACTTAATTGGATAAAGAATTGAAACTTGTAGATAACTAATTCACCCCCCTCTCAATTATCTCTTGGGACTATTCCTAACAGTAATATCATCTAAAATGTCAATGCCTAAAATACAGTCACGTGATATTATAGTAGTACATGGATCCTCTTTTTTTTTTGCAAAACATAATTCAATTGTACCCCAAACATCACTCATGATGTTGGTAAACCAAAAATTCTAATTTTATTATGTGTTGATTCATGATCAATCTATATAATATGTTTCATGTTTATTATGTCATAGTTGGTAGTCACTTCACATTATACTTATTTATAACATCACAATGTTTATGCATTAATTTAATGCAATTTTATACATGGGTTTTACAATACACTAACACAACACAAGGCACACAAGGGCTTATGAGGATGGTTATCCATAATAATGATGGCATATGAATGGATGGTGTCATAGGTACCTTCTCTAAGAATCCCATGATAAAAGTAAATTCCCCAGTATGTCTACTCCCCCATACGACCTGCTAGGAACCCCTCTTAGCTATGACAGTTTTTAGTAGTCACATAACAAATATGTATTGCAAACAATTTTCAACAATAAAGGGCCTTCGCAAATAAAAGTGTAATCCAAGTTTAAAATATTAAAAGGAATAATTTAATAAAGTAAAATTTCAAGAGTGGCCACATTAGTAAAACCTTAATTTAAGACAAGTAAAGACATGTCCTTAAGGCAAATAGGACCATAAAAATAAAATTTGGCTAAGTAGCCCAACACTAGTGTTTTTTTTTTGTATTGTTGGCAATACTAAAGAAAAGAAAATGGATATCCAATAAAAGAAATTAGATTAAAAAAATCCACATTTTATCAATAATTGCACATTACAAGCACTATGCGGCTCTATTAAGTCCACTCAAAGGGAGGAGGGGAATGGTGATTCTCTAGCCACATAACTATATATAATGGTGGTTACAATACATGTTCACTTGTTTGTTACACAAACTAACCTCCTTATCATACTCAACCAAAATGAAAAACATAAATTCATATCCAAAAATCAATTTGGCAAGTATATTGAACATCCTATGCCTTTTAGGTTAATTTAGGTTAACTCTTCTTGCCATAGAATTTTTCCTGTGACTTAAGTTTACATTACCTAGTAAGGATTATAACCTTATAACCTAATTAACACACTTTGTCTATGGATGATAGGACATGATAAATTTCAAATTTTCCCCAAATATGATATTTAATATTATCCAAATCCTTGAAGTCATTCTCATATCTCTATCGACAATGGTTATTTAAAGCACTTCATGTAACCTAAATGTCTCCTATACAACTTCTTTGCTAAATTCAAAGATTTATCTCTAATATTACATGGTATAAAAATGTGCTACCTTGGTTATCTCATTAATGAACACAAAGATACAATGATGTTAGTTCATAGACACAGGAAATCCCAAAATAAAGTCCATACTAATGACTTACCACTTGTACTCTAATACATCATGCATTATAACAATTATATTGGATGCATATGCTTAGTATGAATGTTGGCATTCTAAATGTATATTCTCAACCTTTAATTACTAGAATTCTAAACATTGGCCATGTATTCTATGACATATCTCTTAAGCCTTGTCAAAAAATATAAAGGTATCATATTTGCCCCATCCTATTCAAGCACCTAGATTCCCTGAATACAAATCACTATGCATCTCATTTAAAATCATCTTCCTCAACCCTAATTGGTTGGGAGAACACATTCTCCCCTTATGCCTGTAATACCCCAAAATTGGCACCTTATAATTTCAATCAATTTTGGTGTATTTCTTCAATTTTACATCATCAAAGTCCTATTTTACTAGGCAATTTTCTCTCTCCTACCTGACTTTATTTGACTAGATGTCAATTGCAAAAAACCCTAAATTGCATTAATCTCACATTATAATTAATTCCCAAGTATTTGACTTTATTATCTAAATAATCCCTATGATAAATTGATTTAATTCTAAAGTTATAAGCTCTTTAAATTAAATTAAAATCCACCCCCTTTAGCTAATACACATAAAAGGAATTAATAATTACTTAATTATTTGAATGGACACCTTTATTTGAATTAAGAATTCAAATTACTCGAAAGGTCACCCATATGTGGCAATAATTCATTCTTTAATTAAGTAATTCCTCAATATTTGTCTCAATTGGGAATGAAGAGTCAACCGTTTCATTTCAAGAACCTCTTCATTCTCTCCCTGGGCTTGTCTATATTATAGACCTTCTTCCTCATTCAAAAAAAAGGCAATTGGAGAGCACATAAACTATAGCAAAATTCTGTCTGAATTATTTTCATATTTTCAAGCTTTGTTATTGCATAATTAGCTTACTTCTCATTTCTAGTTAATTGCATTCTCATAGTAGAATAATTTGCTTATTGCTAGTAGCTTAATCTTCATATTTCTTTCAAGCTTTTAGATTAAAATTTGCACTTCAATTCTTAGCTTAAAGATTGCATCTTCATCCTTGGATTAATTGCACATTCATCTTAGAGTAATTTCATTTTGTTCATCTTTCAAGCTTTCAAATCCTCCGTATTAGCTTGGTCTTTTGGTTGTTGGCTCTCCAATCTGAGAGTAATTTAAACACCCCAACTAATTAGGAGGCAATAGGTCAAATCGATAGAATCCTACAAATTGAGTAATTCATACTCTTCTTCGTGATTCGATGATCAAGCAATGAATATGTTGTGTCTATGGCTAGATTAGAGGTCCACGTTCAGCTACAAACATTATGGCACCCACCGTGGGGCAGAAAAATTGATTTCTGACCTCATTCCTAAATTTTTCTGATAAAGAATTTGAACTTTGTCGTGCATCCATACTTCTTTGTGTACAAAATTTCACGCGAGATTCCAAAGCGTGCCATGCGAAGATTTTCTCCCAGTAGCACTCTGTCGCATGAAGAAACACTTTTGTCATGTGGGACCTTGTACTTTCTCGTGCGTAGCGTAGTACTTCCTCATGCAAAGTTTTACTGTCAGGCATTTAATTTTTCTAGATTTTGCAATTTACTATTGTTTTTTCCTGACAATTACTTTCTACTGTTGATTTGATATCTCTATTTCTGTCATAGTGTAATAGTGGTCTGCATGTTGCTTGTCCAAGATTATCAAAACCTTCTAACAGTTTGCTTGCAGGATGGTTGTCAAAGATCATTTGAAAACATTCTGCTTGTTTACTTTTTTTCATTCACATAGTCTAATTAGGGCTCCGTTAAAATTTCTTAAGGGTCCAGATAGAAAAGTAGGGGAATAGGCTCTTCATTACATGGAAGTGATGCCCATGAATGAAACTGAGACCTAGATGTTGCTAGAATGATGGATACCTAGGGAAGCAGGGAAAGATAGTGAATCTTTAGCACTTCTACTCGTCAGGGGATTATGCTCTTCTCTCTTTGAGAGAACCAGAAACCAAAAATCTTGTAGATTTAGTGGAGTGAAGATAAATTGGTGATGAGTATGCTTGATATGTTTGGGTAAGGTGAAGAGGTAGAGAAGTATGCTCTTCTCTCTTTTAGAGAATCAAAAAATCTGACCCTCAAATTCGAGCCAAGTCCCGAGTCACCTTTAGAGGGCCTGCAGGAAGTTGAACCTCTGGGAACAACCCAAGTGAGTACACACCTTTTGCGGGTGATTCCACCTCACTTTAATAAAGAATTATTTATTGAGTCTAAAGACTCTAAAGCCATGTTAGCTTCCTTCTCATGATTTCAACTATCATCTTGAGAAGGCCTTGTCAGTAGTATTGAGCAGCGCCGCTCCTAGCCCTGCTTGCGGGGGTGTATGACTTTCAAGTGTTGGTGTGGCTATGAGGCCTCAACCCTGTATCAGGGGCACTAAAGGTTAGTGTGAATGGAAGCCTATTAAAAAATTTCCCTAGTTAATGGCCTACCCAGTTCACCTTCGAAAGGAGGCATAATCTTTGTGCAAGGAGGGGGAAGAATCTCTCCCGTAGATTCCCACCATAAGCATGCACCTGGATGTTTGAAGGTGGCATATGACACTGGCCCCTGCCACAAGGGTAACCTTTGAACATATACTATTGATTCCTTGGAAACACCAAAAAATGGGCGTCCTCTAGGGGGTGACATGACTGCATGAGGTGCACGCATGCGCATAAGCAGTGGGGCAAAGGTTTTGTCTTCTCACTATTTTTTTTTAGGGATAACTATGTGTTTGTTATCAAGTCTTAAACTTGTCCATCATGATTAAACAAAGACTCCCATGATACTACCAAGTTGCTTTTTCCTTGGTAGGTTTGTTTACGACTACTTCTTGTGTCACCACTGATTGAGCAAAACTTTGTGATTGTAAACGAATGCTTGGAACCTTCAAATTGAGATTGTTGATTAAATTATCCTTCAAACTGTCTGAAACCTATTTGGAAGCTGGAAAATCTATCTAGGAATAGTCTCTGCTATGTCTCAAAACCTGATTTTATCTCGAGATTTGTGTCAAAACTGTTGAGTCTTAACCTTTTCCCGTGCAAGATTTCACATTTCAGAGCACTTTTTCACGTGAGATTTCATACTTTCACGTGAAGTTTTGTATTCTCTCACACGACCCAATACTTTCTCATGCCAACCTATATCGAGATTTCAAAAATGACTAAATTTCCATTGACTGGTCAAACTTTTACTTGATCTACTTTTTATTTGAGGTCTGTCTACTTTTCCCCTATCATTCATTATCAAAAACCGAGTGTCTCAAGTTGAGAACTGATCAATTTTTTTCTTTGACTCATTTTGTCTCTCCTTTGTTTATCTCATGTCTTTATTCTTTTGTACCTTACATCATGATAGTCTTATCTCAGCTATTCTAACCACTCTCTTGATGATTCATGTTAGGTCCATCTCGCATCCTGGCTATTCTAGCCATTTATCTCCTTTTCGCTACCTTAGAGATAGAACTTTAGCATTATCCTGAGTCTTCTCTCGTCACATCTTCATCTATGACTGTCATGACTAGAAGTGGAAAAAATTTCCCCATTTAGAATTCTGGTCAAGATAGAAGTAAACCTCATAATCAAGAAATAGATCATCCCCAATCTGTCGTGAAATATTAACTTTGTGAGGGATCCTCAAGTTCTTCATTGAGTACTTTGAAAGATAGCCTATCTCAATCATCATCTCCAGTGTTCTAGGAGTGCTTCAATCCATTGTTTGAAGCACAACCAGGTTTCTCATTTCAAGAATAGGACAACTAATTCTTCCAAAACAACTCATTGTTTCATAACATTGGAAGACCACTTCCTCAGACTTCTCCTATTATTGAACCTATTGATACTACCGATGATATCTTCTCATTTGAATATATTGACTCTTTTGATCCCATTAGAGCACCAAAAGTTACCTTAGCTACGCCCTTTCGACATCGGTCATATCATTTTACTGAGTCTTCATTTACTACATAGTCCTATGATGACAAGATGGGAGATCCATTTGACTTCCAATCAGGAAAATATGACCAAACTCACAAACAATCTCAAAACAACTAGTCTCATGGTCAATCTTCTAAGGACCAACATCATGCTCAACCTCAAAATGAGCAACATCATGGTCAATCTCAACATGACCAAAATTAGTCTCACAATGATGATCAATCTCAAAACAAATCTCAAGACGATCGGAAATCATTCTTCTATCACCCTCCTCCATTCGATCAAAACCAAGATGATTAGCAACAAGACCAAATTCTAAGTATTTATGAGATCCTTGGGAATGAAGATGATGTAATGACTCAGAATGACATAAATGCCACCAAAGCTAATAAAAGTATTATCAACATGATGGATATCCTCCTCCTAGAAAACAAGGAGAAGTAATTTTTTGAGTTAGCTCAACAAGGGGCCAAGCTGCCCTCAAACTACCAAGTTGAAACACTTGTGGCTAAAGAGGAAGAGACTGAAACTGTTAAGCTACAAAAGATGATTCAGAATATGCAAGATCAAATTACTCAATTTTCAAAGGAAAAAGATAAATCCACACAACAATTCACAATGGATAGCATATGCCCATTCCCATTTGACAAGAGTCTTTGCCTGCCTCCTTTCCCAAAAGGAGTGAAGTTGCCCAAATATGACAAGTACATGGGTACGACTGATCCCCAAGATCACTTGAGGGAGTTTGTTGCTTTGTGCATGGAATTCATGCATGATCAAACTTATCTTATGAGACTCTTTCCCCATAGCTTGGGTGGGCCAACTATGGAATGGTTTTGCCAATTAATCCCTAGAATTAAGACTTTTGAAGAGATTGCTAATCTATTCCTTCAACATTATTCACACAACATTCAACACCCTATCAATATTTGTGATTTATTCAAGCTGAAATAGTGACAGAGAGAGCCTTTCTTGTCCTTTCTCCAAAGGTGGAGACAACTATGCATGAAGTATCCTTGCAAATTACCCGAGTCTAAGAAACTTGACATCTTTTTGGACAATCTTGTCCCAGATATTGGATATCAGGTACAACTACAAGGTCCTTTGACTTTTGACAACATGATCAAGCAAGTTATGAGGATAGAGGCCTTTATGGTTAAGAAAGGAGAATTAACTTTGAATAAGGACAATAAGCAAGGATTCTCCTTGAACAAAGATAAGGGAAAGGCTGTCAACAAGAATAGAGATGTGGTAAATGATGGAGTGGTTGATAATGTATCCGCAAAGGCCTTCAAAGTCTATTTTTAATCTCACTTCTAGCATACAAGCTACTAAGGCTGTTGAAAAGATTACAATAGATAATCAGTAAACTTCAAGATTCGCTAAGAATAAACCTTGGGCCTCCTGACCCAAGCGTGAATTCACCTCTCTCGAAGAACCTCTTGATGTAGTCTATAAGACTCTCATGCAGAATCAGATTCTCACTCCTTTGGAAAAGTATCCTTATGACCCACAACCATGACCTCATTGGTGGAATGGCAATGCATACTGTGACTACCACCAAAACATTGGTCATAAGACTTCTACTTGTCTTCAATTGAAACATAAGGTTCAAGATATAATTGATAATGGTGATATTGTTGTAGACAATCACAACAAGAATTCAGACCATTAGGCATTTAAGGATCCTTTCCCTCCTCATGAGAAAGGTGAGTCTTCCAAAGCTAAGAATACTAACGCCAAGGTTAATTATATGTACACTGCTAATGATAATGTTATCAACATGATTGAACCTATTGAGTTTGAGTACTACGATGTGATCACTTTCAAGGGGAGTGGTGATGCTCCCAAACCTAAAACTCCTTTCATCTTGTGAAGTTCCACGACTCGCTCATTTGAATCTAAACAACCTCAAGATTGTGCCAATGTTGTTACTTGATCACGTGGAAGAGTTGTTTTGAAAGGTCTCGATCCTCCTACGTCCACTCCTAAACAAACTACGGATAAGACTATTGTTGGTCCTACCAAAAAAGCCTTGAAATTGGCCCCTGTTCCTAGTACTACTAGCTATAACATCTTAGATCAACTCCAAAGAACCAATGCTTAGATCACCATTTTTGAGTTGTTGAAGATCTCTCCTGCCCATAGGGAAATTCTAGATAAGGCCCTCGCTGAGGCAAACGTCCCCAAAGATCTTGATCTCGATGAGTTCCAATCTATGGTGGGTCATTTAACTTCACCACATTATTTATCCTTCTTTGAAGAAGATGATCACTCTTTGAGCCATCTGCATAATGCTCCTTTGCACATAGAGGTCATGATAGGTCCCAAACGTGTTCACCATGTTCTTATTGACAATGGTGCGGGTCCCAATATTTGTTCCACTAAATTGCTTACCTAGCTAGGTTATGATGAGGATTGCATAGACTCCCACAAGAAGATTACTATCAAAGCTTATGATGAAGAAGAGCAAAAATCCCAAGGCTTAGTTGTGTTACCTATCCGTGTTGGCCCTATTGAGAGAGATGTTAATTTTCAAGTCCTAAATATTCCTCTCGCATACAATATCTTGTTGGGTAGACCATGGATCCATGAGATGAAGGTTGTTCTGTCTAAATACCATCAGTGTATCAAGTTTCCATTCCATGGACCGGAAGTCACTATGCCTGCCAATGTCAATTATTCCTGCAACACACTTACACAGTTTGCTGATAGTCTTGTTCCTACTAATAGAGAATCTACAGAGTTTTATGATGCTAAACTGAAAGAGATGGAATAGACTCTCAAGCTTAAGGATACCAGAATGGGAGGGTATCAAATTGAACTTGTGCTATCACAGGTAGCTCTTCCCTTGTTGCCTCGCTCTTATGGGAGACCTTTTGATAATAAAAAAACCTTCTAATGACACTCCTCAAATGGTTTATGATGGTGCCTTTGTGCAAGCCTCTACACCTTTAGAAGATGAGGATGAAGAAAGAGCTATCAAGGCTTGGATCTATAAAGGAAAAGAAATATCTAAAGAAACTACTCCACCTCCATACTTAGAACAAGAGCCATACAGTGAGGCCTTCAAGATCATGAAGCACTTCGGCTATAAAGGAAGTGGTCCTATAGGAATGAATAACAATGGTTTGCTAAAACCCATTGAAGCTACCAGTTGCCATACGAAAGATACCACTGGCTTAGGCTTCAAAAAGATCCCCTTCCATCTAGGGATAAATAAGTTTGTGCCAGAACCTAAACTAGAACCTAAACTAGAATTTGAAGATACTACTCCAGCTGATAAATTAGAGACCAGCTCTAATGAAGACACTTTCCCATATCCTATTCCTCCAGAATTTGCTACATTATTTGTAGAACTAGGTGAGCCTGTTATACCTGTCCATCTGGTAGAAACCAAAAGTGATTTTGATGAGATTGCTTTGATGCACCCATTCACATATGATTAATGGAAAGAAACTCTAACTGACAATCCCAGTTTTCAAGGTGAACAATATACGCCACTACACTTTCAAAAATAGTTTGAACAAGAACAAGTTCATCAAGTTGTTAATGCTACAAGAGATGAAGATGAGTCTGAGGATACAACTAGTGCTAATGGAATTCCCACATCAAGTATTGATTCCCATAAGTATGAATTTGACTCTTTGTCTAACGCTACTTGTGATAAATATATAGAGATGGTGCATACATTTGAAAACCCTCTCGAAATAGGTGAAGGGTCTAGCATTAGGATGCACGAATTAGATGCCATTGCTATTAACTTGTTCTCTACTTTTGACGTAGGGTCTCATAGGGATTCAAACACTCCTTTGGATGAAATCACTCTAGGTCTTGACTTACTCGTCCATGCCTTTGATGATTATACCATGAATGCAATTGAACTAGCCACTACTTCTCTCTCACTCAAAAATCCTGAGCTGATAAACTAGAACTCCCCCTCCTCATCCAATGAAGTCCTAACGTTCCAGAATGATTACACTCTAGCCTATTATCTCCATGCTATTGAACCTATAATTTCCTCCACTAGTGAAGGCAGTGTCAGCATGACAGAGGCAGATATCAAGTATCTTAGTTAAAAAACTAAAAGAAGAAAAAATAGATGCTCTCATGGTGAAAACCACATTGTGGCAGTATCAGAGCCAAAAATAGTAAAAATAAAAGATGTATCTGAGGGTGAAAACCTCTCTGAGGTGCCCAAGGATGAGATACTTGATACGCTCCTGAGCCATTTTCAGGAGAGATCATCAGTGTTAATTGAGCCTACACAGCCAGTGAATTTGGGTACAAAGGCTACTCCACAAATCATTCATCTAGCACACTCATTATCTGCAAAAGAAAAGGAAGAGTTCACTAACTTCTTTTAAAGCAAGAAAATAAACTTTGAATGGACCTATTCTAATATGCCTAGATTAGACTCCAATCTAATCATGCATCATCTGTCCATTGCACCAGGTATCAAACCTGTCAAACAGAAGCTTCGAAAGATGCATCCACACGTGGCACTTTTGGTCAAAGCAGAGCTAGAAAAGCTTCTTAAAGCTGGTTTCATAAGGACTATAGATAATGTAGAATGGATTTCAAATATTTTTCTAGTCACCAAACATGATAAATCCATTTGTGTGTGCACAGACTTCTAGGATCTAAATAAGGCATGTCTAAAAGATGACTTCCCACTACCCAATATTGATATGATAGTGGATATGATAGTAGGTTATGAGATGTATTCACTAATGGATGACTTCTCTAGCTATAATTAAATAAAAATTGTGCTAGAGGATCAAGAAAAGACCACTTTCACATGTGCCTGGGGCACTTTCTGCTAGAATGTCATGCCTTTTGGGCTTAAGAATGCTGGAGCGACATATCAGAGAGCTATCACTACTATTTTCCACAATATGATGCATAAGACAATGGAAGACTATGTGGATGACACTTTGGCCAAAAGCATGGAGCTAAAAACTCATCTTGTAGATTTGGGTCCCATTCTTGACCGCATGGAACAATTTAGTCTCAAACTTAATCCCAAAAAATGTGCATTCGACGTCACTTCTGGAAAACTCTTGGATTACATTATTTTAGCTAAGGGCATAAATGTTGGTCTAGAAAAGGTTCAAGCTATTATGGACATGCCTCCACCTAAGAATATTAGTCAAATGAGGGGACTTCAAGGAAGGCTACAATCTATCTAGTGCTTCATTTCATAGTTGGCTGACAAGTCACAACCATTCACTAAAACTTTGCATAAGGGTGTGACGTATGAATGGAATGAGGAACATGATAGAGGGCTCACTCAAATTAAACAGTATCTCACCAATCCACCTATATTGATGCCTCCTATCCATGGGAAGCTGCTTATACTCTACATTTCAGCCACGAACATATCTTTGGGTGCTCTCCTAGCTCAAGAGGGTCAGAACAATAAAGAGAGAGCTATTTATTATATCAGCAGGACATTGGTCTCTTATGAAATGAATTACTCTATCATTGAAAAGGCTTGTTTAGTAGTAGTATTTTCTTCACAAAATTGCAGCATTATATGCTCACCCACACTATGAGGCTTATTACAAAAATTGATCCACTAAAGTATTTATTAGGCAAGGCTGCCCTCACGGGTAGATTAGCTAAATGGGTTATGATACTCAACAAATTTGACATTGAGTATGTGGAAAGAAAAGCTATCAAAGGACAAGTGATTGCTAATTAGTTGGCGGAAGCTCCTTTAAAAGATCACTGGCCTTTAAACATTGAATTCCTAGATGAATCCATCATGCTTCTCACGCATTAGGCTTGGAGCATGTTCTTTGATGGATCATTCACTCAGCAAGGATTAGGAGTAGACATTCTGTTTATAACACCTCAAAGATACTCATTGCCCAAAGCTTATAAAATGTTGTTTCCCTACACAAACAACATCACTGAATATGAAGCTCTCCTTAATGGTATGAAGATAGCCATTGAATGGCATGTAGATGAGCTCAATATCTTTGGAGACTCTCAGTTAGTCATCAACCAAGTTAATGATATCTATCAAACAAAGGATGACAAGTTAGTGCCCTAAAAATGAATGGGAGATGATCTCAAATAGTATTTTGCACACATTTCTTTCCACCAAATTCTAAGGGAAGACAATAAAGCAGTCGATGCTATGGCCACTTTTTCCTCAATGTTGCAGATGTCAGAAAATGATTTCAGATATGAATTCCTAGTGGAGACATTATGCTACCCATCCTATGACATTCCTGAATCTAGGATGATCTATTCAATCATTGGACATGATTCATCCCGCTACCACCACATCTATTCTTACCCCCATGATCAAATCATTCCTGACACCTATACCTAGAATGAAAAGTGTCACCTAATTCATAATGTTTCATGGTATGTCATCATAGCAAATGACTTGTATAGATGGGGACTAGACGGTACCCTCCTTAGGTATCTAAAACCCAATGAGTCCAAGCGTGCATTAGTTGAGGTACATGAAGGTATCTGTGGGTCTCATTCGAGTGGTCTGACGTTAGCCCATAAACTTATTAGAGCTGGTTACTACTAGCTAGATATGGAGAAAGAAGATGTTCAATATGCCAAGGCTTGTAAGCAGTGTCAATTTCACAGAAATCTGATCCATGCTCCTGCTAAAGAATTTATTCCTTTCATTAGTTTCTAGCCATTTCAGCAATGGGCCTTTGACTTGGTGGGGTAGATCCATCTGTCTTCTTCCAAAGGGCACAAGTTTATCATCACTGCTACAGACTACTTTACTAAGTGGGTTGAGGTGGTCCCCCTGAGTATAGCTGATGGAAAGTCTATGGCTATGTTTATACTAAACTATATCATCTGTAGATATGGTGTACCCTCATCAATTATCACTGATAATGAGGGAAAATTCAAGAACAAGGACTTGAAAGAGTTATGCACCAAATTCAAGATCATTCAGCATTGGTCATCTATCTATTATCCCCAGGGTAATGGACAAGAAGAAGCTTCTAATAAGACAATTCTCAAAATCTTGCACAGAATAGTTTATAAATCTGGTAGGGATTGGCACCTCTAGATTAATCTGGCTTTATGGGCCTATAGAACTAGCATTCGAACACCAATGGGGGCAACACCCTTCATCTTGGTCTAGGGTGTAGATGTAGTATTGCCTATTGAGGTCGAGACTCCTACATTGTGAGTCTCTCTGAGGGGCCTCATCACTGATGAAGAAAACATAATATCCTGGCTACAAGAGCTGGAGCTACTAGATGAACGTTGGAAGGTGGCATTCGATCATCTTCGAGCATACCAAAAGAGAATGTCCAAGGCCTACAATAAGAAAGTCAGATAATGGGAATTCCAAGTGGGTGATCTCATCCTGAGAGAAAACCCCAAGAATCAGCAACAACGGGTCCAGAAAGGGAAGTTTGAACCAAAATGGCTTGGTCCATACATTATTACTACAACATTTGGGTCTGGTGCATATCAACTCTCCACCACTAAAGGAGAACAACTCAAAGATCCAATCAATGCTCTTCATCTAAAGAAGTTCTAAAACTGAGACATTCTCTATGTGCTCCTGTACATACTTATTGATTCTGAAAAAATCCTAAAAATGATATATTCTCAAAAATCCTAAAAATTACAAAATGTCCTAAAAAAAATGATCATGTTAGCGAAAACCTAGCAAACAAGCGCTTTGATGTATCTATTATCTTGGTGAAAACCTAGTAAACAAGCACCTTGATAATACTCAAAAAAATAGAAAATTTGAAAAAATACAAAAAAATGAAAAAATAAAAAAAGATTAAAAAATGAAATATTCAAAAATAAAAAAAAAAGAGAAAAGTACAAAAAAATTGAAAAAGAAGAAAAATGTGCCATTGATGAAAACCTGGTAAACAGGCGTCATGGTAGCAAAAAAAGAATCTCTGCCAAGATGGTGAAAACCTGGTAAACATGCACCTCTTGTTTCCTGAAGTTATATCTCATCTCAACACCATTTGGCTCTGCATAGTTTCTTCTAGCTTTCTTTCTTTTCAACTTTAGTTTCCCTACATTCCTACTTTAGTTTGATTTCTCTGTTTCCTGCTTTAGTTTTTTCCCTGCTTTGGTTTGCTAGCTCATGCATTTTCTTTCAATCATTCCTTGAGATTTTTCTTTACTCTTCATGGATTGGAACTGGTCACACTTGGGGGCACCTCCCTAGTTTAGGGGGCATTGTCCTATTGTTTTTAGAGACATTTTCTTGCATTAGTCACCAGTGGTTCCCACTGTGTCTACTTGCTGATGCCTAGCTACTTTTTGAGATTTCTCTCCTTGAGGATCTCTCGTGTATCGGTTGCTAGTGGTTTCCACTATGCCTACCTACTAATACCTAGCTCTCATTCAAAATTTCTCTTTTGGGATCTCTTCCTTACATTAGTCACCAGTGGTTCTCACTGTATTTTCCTGCTGATGTTTCATTTGTGCTTAGTTCTCTCTTTCAAGAATCTTCCTTGTATCGGTCACTAGTGGTTCTCACTGTGTCTGCCTATTTATACTTGGTTTTTTCTCTGATATCTTCTTGAGATTTCACCTCTCGTGATGGTTACTAGTGGTTCTCACTGTGTCTGCCTACTATCGCTATCCCATTGAGACTTCAAACATTGTACATTTCTGATTTAGCTTGAATTCACTTGATCACAAATGCAAATTGAAACTAAAACTAAATTTGTGATTCTTTGAAGCATGCTGAGCTTTTCTCCTTTGTGTGTTTGTTCTTTTTCTTTATCATTTCCCCTCAAGTGAATCTAAGACATCTTTCTTGACTGAGAAACGTGAAGACTAGGGGCATGATCTTTTTCTTTTCTTTTTGTCTATTGGTTTAGTTCCAATGATCCAAAGAATCTATATAAGAGGGGTGTCCACTATGAGAACCTTTATCTTGTGTTGGATGGCCATGTGTACCTTGAATTCTTTTATATGGATGCTTTAGTGAGGTTGGTTCTTCTCCATGTTTGTTTGAGCGACTTCTTTCTGCTACAAGTGAAATTTCAAACACCTGTCTTGCTAAGTGAACATAAGGGTCAATGCGAGCAATCTTTGGAAAAAGAAGAAACTCTCATGTGTCTGGTGTGTTTGTCTACGAGAAACATTTAGGTCATTCTAGAAATTATGCTTTAATGCTTATGTTAACTTGCTAAATCAAAAGGAATAGGTGTTCAGGTCATTCTGGCTTCTTGTGCCTTAATGCTTACAGCTCATTCCAACAATTCTAAGACTTATGTCATATTCATATTCTTGTGATTGCAATTTCAGTGTGGGATTTATGAAATCTTGAAAATGTCCACTCCTAAAAGCTCTATGATGATAATACGATGAGTCCAACAACCAAGTCCCAGGGTTGCGTCTAGTCTAGGATTGTATTTTCATTCTAGGCTTGCATTGAGACAATATTTTGGTGCTCTCTTGATTGTCTTCTATTCATCAAAGGTTCTCATCTTTTGTTTCGGGTTCCTCTTGGCTACACAAGTGTCCGGTCCTCACTCTCAATCTTCAAACATCCTTTTGATTAGTACCTATCATATATTGCAACATCCTACATGAGATGATTAGTACCACATACATTGCATATTCATTGCATGATCATAAATCCATATGCATCCACATATACATGTGCATCCATTATAAGCATAACTCAAATCATACATTACATTTTGCATTTCACATTTCATTCTACATATCCATCTATCATCTATCATCACATTTTCACATTGCATATTCATATCATAAAAAGAAAGCATGTTCGTATCTAATCCATACATCTAAATCATCTAGGAAACATCTCATAAAACATGAACATAAAAGAAGTATATAAATAAGTACAATGATATCAAAATAGGTGATCTCATATATATATCTTGGTTGAATCAATTTCATGTACAAAACAATGGTGCTACTTGAGCACAGTATCAAAAATGGGCTACAATATGTGTATCAAGCTAAAGCTAACTCTGCCCCTCGCCACCTGGAGGAGGAGGAGGTGGTGGTCCTTGTGCTGGTGCCTATGGAGGTGGCATCGGTCTCTAAGGAGGGGGCATCGGTCACTGCAGAGGTACCTATGGGGGTGCCTATGGAGGTGCCTATTGTGGTGGTGCCTGTGGTGCTCTGGCATACTCAAAAAATAAAGGCACCTACTCTGCTAAATCTGGAATGACTCTGCAATATGCCACATAATAGTAAGCTGCCTGAGTGGCCTCATATCTGGTCTCTATCTATGACCATGCTAGCTCCTCTCGTAGCTCTCTGATCTCCCACTCTCGATCAGCTACACGGGTCTCCTATATGATGAATTGCGTGTGGTATTCATCCCTCTTGTGTTGTACTTGCCTGACCCTCTCCCAACTCTTTCTAAGAGCCTCCTATAGTTGTGGTGCTTGTGCTCCTATAGGAACATCCTACATCTACATCATCGACCAGAGGCATCTGCTATGATGGATCCCCTATCCTCTACCTGGTGGATCTTTGCTGGGTCCCACTGCTCCCAGCACCTGCATCTGACCCCATAGTCCTTAGGGGGATGGCCACCTACCCTATCCTCAGCCTCATCAATCTCTATCTTTGCTAATGTTGCTATGGTCCATGCTGTGCAACTTGTTACTATGTAGGTTGCTGTATAGGTACCTGCTGCTACTTCTCTTATGCTAGTTGCTCCTGTATGGGCTGCTGCTATGCTCTTTGTACCATCCCACTAGGATCTATAAATCTCAGGAAATTATGAGCCAAGAAGTGATCTCTGTATGTAGGCATCATCCCTGCATTGGTGACATCCACCATGTAATCCCATCAGGCCGAAGGTACTCATGCCTCGATTGCACATCTGCCTGAATCTAATCTCTAGTGCCACCCCTTCTTCTCCTCATCGGTGAAGTGGGCATAGGGGCAGTACTCCTAGGAGATGTCATGTTGTCTCCCAAACTGGTGCAAGATGCATGTGACAAGAAAACACTCAATAATAGTAACACTATGTCTGACCAGTGGATGCGAGATGAACATGTGAGAAATCTCTCACCAAGCATCATCCAACAACTTTGTAGCAACCCAAGGTCTCTAGACAATAGCTACCATGTCATCGAGTTGTCTGTGCCACTGCTCTATCTTACCCAGCAATGGTTGAGTCATCAGACCTACGTACCTGTATATATAAGGCTCAAGCTACTGTCGTGTATCATGGAATATCGGCCTGCAAATAGGGAGATACTCCCAGGCCCAGATCTATAAAATGAATATACCTGCTACCATGGTCCTGGCTCCTCGATACATGATCTCATGCATCTCGTGGTACATATGGGCGAGCATGCACTCACCCCATCCAAATCTAACTATTGGTCTGGCTAGCATCTGCTATAGCATCGACCCCTAGCCACACTCCAAACCATGCTGACCTTGATTAGGAGCCAGATAACAACTCAAGAACATGACTAGAACAATGGCCAATCAGTGAGCACTGCTGTACCTACTGATCAAATCCTCCCAAGAGATGGCCCGACCCATCACAAACTCATCTTAGAATATGGTCCTCAATACCACTGTGCCTGCCCTTGGCTGTACATCATACTCTACTCAGGCACCATGGAAGATTATCTGCAAAATCCTGTAAACATCCTTGGGAGTGACTGTCATCTCCCCCAGTGGAAAGTGAAAGGTGTTCGTCTCTAAATAGAAATGCTCGACAAGTGCACCAAGAAGAGCATGATTTACCTGAATGTCAGGTATATCACACAAGTATCCTAACCCTAGCTCATCAACGTGGGCACCCTTGGCATCTGTCAATCTCTGTACCAGTGTGGTGATAATTGGATGGTGTGATTGGAACACAACATCTGGAAAGTCAACCTGCAAAGAAAGTGACATTGGATCAGTACCTCGACATGATGGTTTTCAGAGCAACAACAACAAATACAACAATGCATCTATCCTAGACACAACTTTGCGGTGCTCTACTTGGATGATTTCATGCAAATTTGGCAAATTTTGACAAAGGTTCTACAAAACTACAACATTTTGCATGAGATAGGATCTTGTTTCACGCGAGATTTCATCACCTGGACAAAATTTTGCACAGGATCCTTTAGCGGCTCACGTGAGAACATGAAGCCACCCGGTGTGAGGATACCCTAACCCCTACGAGGAAACCATTTCCTTGCATGAGGGGAAACCTAGGCTGACGTGAGGTAACTATTTCTTCACATGAGACTTGGAGAACAAGACCTAAAAGTTGTTAAATCTAGCCTAAATCGACCTAGAAAGCAATAAAAATTGAAATGCAAGGAGGATTATCGACTACTCAGAGGTGCGTCATACTCTAGTGGTCAAGCGTGTCATTGTGAGTGCTCAAATCAATGTGTATGCACTGGGATGCCCTCCATTTCTCTCTCAGAGCTCAAATTGCAAGAAGACAAAAGTAAATAATGATTTGAAAATGACCCCTCTGGGCCTTATATAGCTTTTGACCTAATTTTCAAAAGTGCTCCAATTTTCGTGAAAATTGCACCCTTGGCTAAATCAACTATTCTGAATCCATTTTCGAGATCAAAATCAAAATCTGACATCTCTAGATAGCTCAAAATCACATTTTAAATTTTGGGATCCTTTGGGATTGGATGCTTGTGCAGTCAACCTTCTAGTGTCATTTTCCTACTAGATTCTCATCTTTTCATCATTTTCTTGAGATCTTTAATCTTTTCATCAAAGTCAACTCTAGTCAACCATCATCAAACTTGGTCAACATGGCCTCCCAACTGCTTCAAACTACTTCTATAACTCCTTGAATCTAGTCTGATTACTTCTATGCTGCAACCTCTTGTTGTCAATCGTCCTTCTGCTATGTCATCTTTTGATTTTGCTTCCAAGGGGGCATGATGATTGCATCATTTAAATCTTGTCGAACTAGTCTCATATCAATCTGATCTAAATTAAAGTCCTCACCGCTTGGGGCATCTCATCTCTTGGGGCATTTTTGTGCCTCATATCTTGTCATCTTGGCATCTATCTTTTAGGTATATGAGCAATCTAACTCGGATCCACGAGGATCAAGCTTCATTCTAGAGATGATTCTTAAAATCTCATCAGGTATTGGGGCAATCTAACCCTAATTCTTGGGAGTCAAACTTTGTTCTAGAGATGGCTCTCAAAATCTTTTTTGGATCGTTATCTGGGCAATGTAACCTGGGTTTCAAAGGGCTAAGCTTTGTGTTGGGGCAATCTAACCCTGATTCTAGAGATTAGTCCTAAATCTGCATCTGTCATCATTCGATCAATTGGTATTGGGGCAATCTAACCCTAATTTTGATCTCCTCTCAAGTTGTCATTAGACCATTGTCTTCGCAATCTAACTTAGACTTTGGAGAATCATGCCTCATTCTGGAGCTAGTTCTACATTTCGTGCGAGATAGGATCTTGTTTCACGCGAGATTTCATCACTTGGATGAAATTTCATGCGGGATACTCTAGCGGCTCGCGCGAGAACACAGAGCCTCCTGATGCAAGGATCCCCTAACCCCTATGAGGAAACTATTTCCTCGTGTGAGGGGTGACCTAGGCCAGCATGAGGAAACTATTTCCTTGCGCGAGACTTGGAGAACAAGACCTAAAAGTTGTTAAATCTAGCCTAAATCGACCTAGAAAGCGATAAAAATTGAAATGCAAGGACGATTATTGACTACTCACAGGTGTGTCATACTGTAGTGGTAGGGCATGTTGTCACAAGCACTCAAATTAATGAGTATGCACTGGTATGCCCTTCACTTCTCTCTAAGAGCTCAAATTGCCAGAAGAAAAAAGTGAATAATGATTTGAAAATGACCCTTCTAGGCCTTATATAGCTTTTAACCTAATTTTCAAAAGTGCTCCGTTTTGCACGAAAATTGCACCTTTAGCTAAATTGACTGTTCTGAATCCATTTTCGGGATCAAATCAAAATTTGACATTTCTAGATAGCTCAAAATTGCATTTTAAATTCTGGGATCCTTTGGGATCTGACGCTTGTGCAGTCAACCTTCTGGCATCATTTTCCTGCCAAATCCTCATCTTTTCATCATTTTCTTGAGATCTTCAATCTTCTCATCAAAGTCAACTCTGATCAACCATCATTAAACTTGGTCAATAGAACCTCCCAATTGCTTCAAACTACTTCTACAACTCCTTGAATCTAGTCTGATTACATCTATGTTGTAACCTCTTGTTGTCAATCATCCTTTTGCTATGTCATCTTTTGATTTCGCTCTTGAGGGGGTAGGATGATTGCATCATTTGAATCTTGTCAAACCAATCTCATATCAATCTAATCTAAATCAAAGTCCTCGCCACTTGGTGCATCTCATCTTTTGGGGCATTTTTGTGCCTCACATCTTGTCATCTTGGCATCTATCTTTTAGGTATCTGAGCAATCTAACTCAGATCCTCGAGGATCAAGCTTTGTTCTGGAGATGATTATCAAAATCTCATTAGGTATTGGGGAAATCTAACCCTAATTCTTGGGAGTCAAACTTCGTTCTGGAGATGGCTCTCAAAATCTCTTTTGGACCATTATTTGGGCAATCTAACCTAGGTCTCGGAGGGCTAAGCTTTGTGTTGGGGAAATCTAACCTTGATTTTGGAGATTAGTCCTAAATTTTCATCTGTCATCATTCAATCAATCGTGGCATCCTTAGAGGACGTCTATAGGATCCTCCGAGTTCCATGCCACAGAGAGCCTGTAAGTATAATCATGTTTTGAGATATAATCATAAATGTAATGTTTCCATGAGATGAAAACTAACATGATTTATGTGTTTGTCACAGGTGTACTATGATCAGGACGTCACTGAGGGGTGCCGATTGATTCAGGAGATGTTTCAGGATGTGACCATCCTAGACAGGCATGTCAGCTGGGAGCGACTGCTTGATGACTTCGGCAGAGATTATCCGGTGCCATGCATTGTGGCATCTATCATTTCACAGATCCTAATGACTGATCGCAGTCAGAAGGGATTCCCGCTCGGATGGGGCAGGCTACTGGTAGACTTGGTAGGCAGGCCTCGACGGATGGCATGGGGGCCTGCGATCTTAGCAGAGATGTATCATGAGCTGCATGAGATCGTCTACAGGGACGGTCGGACATGGGCGTGTGGTGCCATCTTGGCACAGGTATGGGCATGGGAGCACATTGCTGTAGTGCGTCCCAGGATTCAGCCGAGGGAGAGGAGGTACCCATTTATTTACAAGTACATCGGGTTTATATCACATGCCCACTCAGGGGATGTGACCTACTATCGGCGGATTTTGGATGAGATAGCCTCATTCACATGGAGGCCCTACAGGGATGTGGAGGGATGGAGTGATGCAGATGAGGAGCTCAGTTATATGCTATGCAGTCAGCCACTGGTAGGTCGACATGCAGATATCACAGAGAGGTTTTGCATCAGTCGGGTGTGGCGGCAGTTCGGGAGGCAGCAGCGAGTCTCGACAGAGACTACTACTTATGCCAGAGCCAGAGACGAGGAGGGACATGGGTGGCTACCCATGCTGGACTATCAGCAGGCTGTCGCAGAGACAGCGAGTATCAGGAGCGAGCCCTGGGAGTATTTCCCAGATGTGGCAGACGCAGGGGCTGATGGAGCCTACAGAGCAGAGCGGCGGAGGGTACCATTCCCTCGATTTACCGTACCAGATGCTTAGGTGCCAGCGCCAGGAGGAGAGGGAGGAGATGGAGGGGACAGAGGGGACGGAGGAGAGGAGGGAGGAGATGGAGGAGATGGCGGGAGGGGGAGAGGGAGGAGGATGGAGAGAGGAGAGGGGTCGGGATCAAGTGGCCGGAAATGGTCACGGGGACAGAGATCAGCCACTCCTGAGGAGGAGGCGAGACCAGCTCGCCGGCAGGCAGAGGTACAACAGGAGCAGCCTGCGGGGGGAGAGGACCTGAGAGCCCAGATACAGGCTTGGGAGGCAGAGATACAGCAGCTGCGGACCACCATAGCTGTGAGAGATCAGCAGCTCCTGGATCTGAGGGCAGAGCGGGATCAGCAGATAGCTGATCTTAGAGCAGAGATAGCACGCCGTGAGGCGATGGCACAGACCGAGGCACTGGAGCTCCGACGGGAGTCAGCGAGGGCTGCCTACTATCACGGATTATATCTGCAGGCCATCCCAGAGGGTGAGAGAGCACCATCATACTCTCAGCGGGCAGGGGTATCGGACGTGGCTTTTGATAGGAGAGCTATGCCTCCTCCACCACCACGAGCTCCTCACGAGGGTGGTAGCGAGTCTTAGGGTTAGGTCTTAGGTTGTTTGGACATATTTTGAGACTTTTGATCCAGATTTTTGGGATCTCATATTGTATATTCATGACATTTATTGATTTATGAGATTACTGGATGTTCGGTATATCATGTGTATTTGTCTCACTTATGATGGATGTATCAGTTTATGTATATTGTCTTGTCATTTTGCTCAAAATGCTTATGTATGTGCTTATGTATGTTCTCTCTCATAGTTGTATGTTTAATTCTCATATGTATGATGTAGACTTATGTTTCTTGAAAATGACAGTTTTGATATAGATATGATGATGTGATTAACCCCTTGTGATGAACAGGAACAGGTTCGAGATGAAAAAGACAAGGAGCGAAAGACATGATCAAGAAGAAGAGAAGGTGAGCGCAGTTGACTAACAGGTCCATGTAGGATGAAAAAGGAGAGCTCTCTCCATGTGCAAGATGCAAAACTAAACTAACGTGAACCTAAAAATGCAAGCTACTATGAAAGTGGTTGACTTGCAAGGTCACAATGCCTATAGACATCTAATTATCATCATCGAGCGTTATTGGTAGCGTCGTAAGATCATACAATGCACACTAGCATTACTATGTGGATATGAATATGATCTTTATCAGATAGAAATGTGGAAATCTTACCTAGGCATCAAAGACATATAGGTCAAGATGACTAATGCAGTAAGATTACCTAAGTTTGATATGGCGAGATTATGCTTGTATCAGGACACATGAAAGTCAGGATAGCTAGAAGCATGCACTCGCAAAATAGTCAAGGATAATACTTTGTCAATCCGTAGGGTCAAGTAGGACCAGCATAAATGCTCATGACAGTTAGGATCAACAAAATATACCCGCAAGCAGATAAAGAAAGAAAACATGTTCTCATTCCCTCAGTCTTCTAGCTATGCATCATCGAAAACTTCTCAGGGAGAGATCACTCATCAAAAGAAATCCTCATAGACAGCACACAAAGAAGAATAAAGTCATCATATCGCCAGCAAGTTGATTGTTTAAGTGCGTGTGTGTTGGTCATAGAGTCAAATTCTGAGTATCTTATCTGCAAATGGGAAATATCGCATCATACTGTGGACTATTGGGTAAGATATCTGATAAGTGTTAAGAAACACTCGACGCAAGGGTAGTGTTGAAAAACACTGTTTGGGGTGGTGTTGAAAAATACCTGTTGTGAAATGCCCCAAGAGACAAACGCACCAAAAGGACCTATGCGAACAGTTATGCCCCCTAGACAAAGACAAAGACGAATTCTAGACTAAGCCAAATAAGGTCAAGGCATGATGGAAAGTGGTTAAGCGTCGAGGACGCATGCTAACAAATAGGGATGCAAAGGCCTCAAGTAGCGCCTGTTTCCAGGTTTTCACCACTTGGAATCTTTTTTTCATTTTTTTTTTTATTTTTTTGAATATTTTGATTTTTTTGTATTTTTTTCAGGACATTTTATGCTTTTTAGGATTTTTTCAGCATCATATATCAATTTTTTTGGAATTTTTTTCAGGATCAATAAGATATATACAAAAGATGCCCCTAGACAGAATGGGCATCAAGGATAGAACTTCTTAAGGTGCACAATGTTGATGGGATCAGGGAGCTGTTCTCCATCAGGATCTGACAGTAAATACGCACCAGTACCAAAAGCAGCTGTGATGACATATGGTCCAAGCCAGTTAGGTTCAAACTTGCCCTTTTGCTCTCTGTTTTGCTGGTTCTTAGGGTTTTCTCGTAAAACAAGATCACCTATTTGAAATTCTCTAGGGTGAACCTTCTTGTTGAATGCCTTGGACATACGTTTCTGATACGCTCTCATATGATCAAAGGAAGCCTTACGCTTCTCATCTAGAAGTTCTAGTTCCTGCAACCTCATGGCACGGTAATCCTCATCTGTAATCAAACCTTTGAGTGAGACTCTAAGGGATGGTATCTCGACTTCTAAAGGCAATATTGCTTCAGCGCCATAGGTGAGAGAAAAAGGAGTGGCCCCTGTAGGTGTGCGAATGCTTGTTCGGTAAGCCCATAGTGCTGGATTGATTTGCAAGTGCCAATCCCTACCATTCTTGTGTACTGTTCTATGAAGAATCTTAAGAATGGTTTTGTTAGAAGCTTCTGCCTGTCCGTTTCCTTGTGGGAAATATATGGAGGACCAATGTTGCTTGATTTTAAACTTTTTGCATAGGTGCTTTAGGTCTTTATTCTTAAATTGACCTCCATTGTCAGTAATGATCTCAGAAGGCACTCCAAATCGGCAAATGATATGGTTCAAGATGAACAAAAAAATGGTCCTTCCTGAAGCAACAGAAAGTGGTACAGCCTCCACCCATTTTGTGAAGTAGTCAGTGGCAGTAATGATGAACTTGTGTCCACCTGATGAGTTGGGGTGAATTTGCCCAACCAGATCAAAGGCCCAGCGCTGAAATGGCCAATGAGAAATAGAAGGGATTAGTTCCCTACCCGGAGCATGAATCAGGTTGCCGTGTTTCTGACATTTTTCACATGACTTAGCAAAGGTGACTGCATCTATCTGCATTGTGGGCCAATAATATCCCGCCCTAAGCAACCTTCGGGCCATGGCAAGACCATTAGAATGCCCACCACAAATGCCCTCGTGGATGTCAGCTAACGCTTGGTTGGATTCCTCCTTTTCCAAGCACCTAAGGAGTGTCCCATCTAAACCCCTTCTATATAAGTCACCAGAGATGAGGGTGTGGCGAGAGGCGTTACGGATGAGGTTTCGGCGTTCGGAGCGGGTGAATGTGTCAGGGATGATGCCATCACGAAGATATGAATAGATAGCACCATATCGGGAGGACTCGTGTGTGATAATGGCACAAATGACATGGCGTTCAGATGAGTCAAAGATGGGATGGTGTAGCTCTTCCACCAGGAATTCAAATCTGGATTCATGTGTCTCCAACTGAAGAAGTGAAGCCAGTGTGGCCATGGCGTCTGCAGCTTTGTTCTCTATCCTAGGGATTTGTTGAAACGTCACAAAGGTGAAATAGCGTTTCAAAGAATCAACCATCTTTTTATAAGGTATCAATTTGTCATCTTTGGTTTGATACTCTTCATTGACTTGGTTGATGATTAGCTGAGAATCCCCAAAGACATGTAATTCTGTGATATTCCATTCTATAGCCATTTTCAAGCCATTAGTTAAAGCTTCATATTCTGCAATATTATTGGTACATGGGAACAATAGTTTATAAGACTTTGGAATGTTGTACCCATGTGGAGAAACAAATAACACTCCGGCACCTGATCCATTTTGCATGCGGGAGCCATCAAAGAACATTGTCCAAGTGCGAGTAGTGGTATATAAGATGTGTTCATCTGGGAATTCCACTTGGACTGGCATACTATCCTGGATTGGAAAATCAGCTAATTGGTCAGCAATAGCTTGCCCTTTTATTGCCTTCCTTTCAACGTACTCTATGTCAAATTCAGTGAGGACCATCATCCATTTAGCAAGTCTACCCGTCAGGGCAGCCTTACCAAGCAAATATTTAAGGGGATCAATTTTGGCAATCAAGTGTATGGTATGTGCAAGCATGTAGTGGCGCAACTTTTGAGAAGCAAACACCACCGCGAGACAAGATTTCTCAATATTATTGTAATTGATCTCATAAGAGACTAGAGTACGGCTGATATAGTAGATGGCCCGTTCTTTCCCAGTATCATCTGTTTGAGCCAATAATGCCCCCAGGGAAGTGTCTGTAGCTGAGATATATAGAAGCAATGGTTTCCCTGGAATAGGAGGCATTAAGATCGGAGGATTAGCCAAGTATTGTTTGATCTGATCTAGGCTCTTTTGACAATCCTCATTCCAAACACAAGAAGCACCCTTATGCAATGTCTTGTTGAAGGGTTGCGCTCTATCTGCAAGCTGAGAAATAAACCTCCTAATTGATTGAAGACGTCCTTGAAGACTTCTCATTTGGCTGATATTTCGAGGAGGTGGCATATCTAGGATTGCTTGGACCTTTTCGGGATCAACCTCGATACCTTTTGCTGATATTATGAATCCTAAAAGTTTGCCTGAGGTGACGCCAAATGCGCACTTCTTTGGATTCAATCTGAGTTGAAATTGTTCCATACGATCTAGAATTACTTCCAGATCATTGAGGTGTGTGTCCCTTTTTCTTGATTTTGCCAGGGTATCATCCACATAATCTTCCATATTTTTGTGCATCATATCATGAAAGATAGTTGTCATAGCTCTTTGGTAGGTTGCTCCTGCATTCTTTAACCCGAATGGCATGACGTTCCAACAGTAGGTTCCCCATGCACATGTGAATGCTGTTTTCTCTTGGTCTTCAGGAGCTATTTTGATTTGATTATACCCCGAGAAACCATCCATTAGGGAATATATGTCATATCCCGCCGTCATGTCCACGATCATGTCAATGTTTGGAAGTGGAAATTCATCCTTTGGGCATGCTTTGTTTAGATCTCTAAAATCCGTGCAGACACGAATGGACCCATCATGTTTGGAGACCGGTACTATGTTTGAGATCCATTCTGCATAATCGATGGCTCTAATAAATCCAGCTTTCAAAAGCTTTTCTAATTCTCCTTTGACAAGTAGAGCTATATGTGGATGCATTTTTCTTAGTCTCTGTTTGACTGGCTTGACTCCTGGAGCTATAGATAAGTGATGCATTATGAGATTTGTGTCAAGCCCTGGCATGTCTGAGTAGGTCCATGTAAAATTAATTTTCTTTTTCTGTAAAAACTGTACATATGCCTTGGTCTCTTCCTCTGATAAAGACTGAGCAAGATGGACTATCTGAGGATTTTCTTCTGTGTTTAGATTGACCGGCTTTGTTGGTTCAATCAAGATTGATGATCTATCCTGGAAATAACTCGGCAAGTTATTAAGTACCCCATCCTTAGGTGCCTCAAAGAGGTTTTCACCTTTGGATGCATCATTTCTTTTTACTATTTTTGGTTCTGACACCGCGACAAAGTGGTTTTCGCCATCAGACCTATTTTTCTTTTTCTCTTTTGTTTTGAGACTGAGGTACTTAATATCAGGCTCCGTCATGCTGGTTGTTGGTTCACTGGTGGAAGAAGCCACGGGTTCGAGAGCATTCAGATAGCAAGCAATTTCGTAATCGTTGCGAAATGTGAGGAATGTGGGCTCATGGTGGCGCTGGGGCCAGTCAATCAGGTCAAAGTGGACAAGGGGCAAGTCAATGGTAGGTTCGATGTTGTGAATGTGAAAGGTGTCATCTCTGGTGACCATATAATCGGAGCTCATCAAGTCTTCTCCTAAGATACCTGAATTGGGGCTCATCCTATCAAACGAAGCACTGTCTACTAAGGCGATTTGAGGAGGGCAATCCTCTAGTCTGACACTAGGATCGTTAGTTGCATCGGGTTGGGTACTATAGGTGTGGATAATATCCACATCTAGATCAATTGTTGCATCTGAAAGCGAATCCCATTCATATTCATGGGAGTCTGTCTCTGAGTCATCATTTAGGCCTCGTGATGTAGAAGCCTCAAGGTTAGGGAGGGTTTCCCCCTTTCTAGTATTGGTACTATCCGTCGCAGCTAGGACAGTAACATTTTCCTTTGTGGATCTAGAAGTCACACAATCACTATCCGTCGCAGTTGGGATAGTAGAATTATTAAGCATCAAATTTGTGGAATCTCCCCAAAGGAGATTTGTGGAGGGCACCCAATCATCAGACACATCTTGTTGATTGGAGAGATCGGGCGTATAATCTATATCACTGTCGCTGTCCGTTGCAACTGGGACAGGGATACCTTTCTTCTTCTTGTTCTCAAAACCTAAGCCGATCGTGGACTTATTTTTGCGTCCAAAGAGAGCATGATCAAGAGGCTCAGCTTTAGCATCCAGCCTATGACTAAGGGGACCAAATCCCGGATATCCCATATTTTTGACCAGTGTATATCCTTTCCCATAAGTTTCAGGTGAAGGAGCAAAATTCTCATTATGTTTGTATTTCTCTTCGTGATATATCCAGTTCCTTACAGCAACTTCTTCTTTCTCTTCTTGAATGGGGACCGAAGACTCAACAAATTTCCCAAATAACATCATTGCTGATGATGAAGGCTTCACATTTGGGGAGGGTCTCCCATAAGACCTAGGAGAGATTGGCATTTTTGTAAAAGAATCAATCTTATAATCTCCAATCCCAAGGTCCATGGTCGTGAATTTCTGCTTGCATTGTTCAAGTGAACTACTAGGATTGTCAGCTTCTCTATTCAAAGGTACATGTGATCCCGCAGAAACGGTATTAACTGATAGAGCACTGTCTCCCGGGATGCAAATTTCTACACCATTATGGGGGAACTTAACACACTGGTGATATGTCGATGGGACTGCCTGCATTTCATGAATCCATGGCCTACCTAGCAAAATGTTGTAGGCGAGAGGTCCAACGTCAACAATTTGGAACAATATGTCTCTTTCTACAGGACCAATACGAATAGGCAAAACAGCCAATCCCTTAGAACTTCTTTCTGCTTCACCGTATGCTTTGATTGTGATTCTTTTCTTTGTGTCAATGACGTTCTCAGAATACCCTAGAGCTAGCAGCAAACTCAGAGTACAAATATTGAGCCCCGCACCCCCATCTATCAGTACACGTCTAACACGGGTTTTATGAATCATGACCTCGATGTGTAAGGCCAAATTATGTGGGTGACTAATGGATTTGTCATCTTCTTCTGAGAAAGTGAGGAAATGAGGGCTAGCCAAATGGTTGACCATGTTTTGGAATTGGTCGATATCTAAGTTATTAGGGACATTGGCTGCTCGCAAGGCATCCTCGAGGACGCGCTTGTGCTTAGGAGATAATTCTAAAAGCTCAAAAATGGATATCTGAGCGGGTGTACGTTGTAGTTGGTCAATAAGGTTGTAATTGGAATCAGGACCAACGACAGGTTTTGGAGGAGCACCTTTGGACGTGGGTTGTTTAGACTTGCTAGTGCTAGGACCTTTGATGATAATGGGTGCTTGAGCCTGTCCCCTAGTGACAACATTGAGGGACCGGGGCATTCCTTGTGTGTGAGGACCTCTTATCACCACAGCGGGTCTTTCATTAGTCATAGGAATTGAGTCCACATTATGTCCATAAGGATCTTTCTTTCTCACCATGTTGATATTATCGTCAGCCACGTCAAGCATATTAATCACATTATCAGCATGTGTGTATGTGTAGTTAATAGCCGCCTTGCCATTCTTACTAGAATTCTCTCCTTTTTCATATTTAGGCAAGGGCTCTTTAAAGGCTTTATGGTCTGCATTAGTAGTTAACCCACCCACTTGTAATTGTCCTTTCTCAATAAGGTCTTGGACAAGATGCTTGAGTTTGAAACAATTTTCTATATCGTGTCCAATCCCATTATGGAAAACGCAAAAAGCCTTAGCATCCCACCAATGAGGTAAAGGATCTGGTATTCGATGTTTTGTAGGATCCTGTGGGTGCGCCAGATTATGAGCAACTAGTGTCTTAAAAACATCTGCATAGGATTCTCCCAATTTAGTGAATTGTCTTTTCTCCATTTTAGATCTCTTTTGATACTGAGGTTTGTCTTGTTGCGTTGATGATGTTTGCAACTTCATAGCTTGAACTGCATGAGAGAGATTAAGAACTCCTTCATTTTTGACTTGAGATGAATCAACAACTCCGTCGTTGACGACTTGCTTGTTTTTGTTCCAAAAAGAGTTCTTTTTGTCCTTGCTACCATTAGTATTGTTATTTTGGCTATTGTTGTTATTTGTTGGTTTAGCCAAAATTCCTTGTTCTTTTAGGACATCCTCAATGCGACATGCCACCTCTACCATAGTATCAAAAGAATTAAATGGAATCTTCTTGACTTCATACTTGAGTTCTGGTATTAGATTGTTCACAATGATATCAATTCTTTCTTCTTCAGGGATTGTCCTTGGGTATTTTGAACACAATCGCCTCCATCGTTGCAAAAAGGTGACAAAAGATTCCCCTTGATTTTGCTTAAGTTTACACAAATCAAGCATGGTGACTGACCTAGATAAATTATAAGCAAAATGTTGTACAAATCTTTGGACAAGTTCTCTAAATGTCTTTACTGGAGGGGAAAGGTTGGTGAACCACTCCATGGCTTGACCTTTTAAACTCCTTGGGAATAATCTCAGCAAGTAGGAGTCTTCGTGGTGAAAGGAAAAGCTCATTATGTAGAATTGTCGAACATGGTCATGAGGGTCACCCGTGCCATCATATTTGTCGTATGTTGGGAATTCAACTTTCTTAGGGAATTCTACCATCACCACACTTTTGTCAATGGGATTAGGACATATGGAGTCCAAATGAAATGTACTCTTGGGAGCCTTCATTCTGTCTATATCCTTCTGCATTTGTAAGATTAACTCATCAGTTGAAGGATTCTGTTTCTTGATTTTTTGGTGAACATCAAAGTTATATGGAACTTTAGCGCCTTTGTTGATAAGACTTTCCAAAAATTGGTCTTTGTTTTGTTCCACGTATTGCTCCACATAGGCTTGAAAGGATGGTTCTTGTTGCATAGTCATGAAGTCCATATGATCGGATTTAGCATAACTGCCTCCATGTTGTGAGCCATGATGTGCTCGTTGGGAGGGTTGCTTTGAATGTCTATGAGACGATTGTCTCCTATGATGGTCATATCTTGAAGTCCTTCTTCCTCTAGGACTTGGGGATCGTGAGGGTGTCTTTGATCTTCTTCGAGGGCTAGGGGAAGGGGTAGATGGGGGCGAGTTGGTCCCACTATTGGCTCCCCTCCTGTTAGATCAATTTTGGAGTTGTTGTGCATAGAGTCTATCTTCTTCTTCTTGGGCGACTCTTTTCTGTATATCCAACAATGCACGTTCCTCTTCCTCTAGTTGTCGGAATTTTTCCTTTTTTGCAGCCTGTTCATCTAAGTAGGCTTGCTTCTCTCTCTCAATGCTTCTTAATCTTGTATTTGCATATCGAGAAGTGTCCTTAAGTGGGGAGGTCTGTCTTGAATGCCTTATTGCATTAGCTGCGTTGATATGGTGATCACCAGATTCGTTGTTCTGGTCTTCGTGTTGTGACCCTGAATCTGAGTGGGCTGACTTATGCTGTCTTTCAGCTCGTTGTTGAGCATCAAAATACCTCGCGTTGTTAGGAGGTGACCCGGGTGGACTGGCATGAGAAGAACCACCATACTCTCCTCTGTGTCGTTGAAAGATATCCTCGAGAGTTTGATTCATGGCTTCTCTTTGTTGCCGGGTGAAAGTGTAACTCATGTCCATGCTTGATGAAAGTGGTATGAAAGAGGTGCTCACTTCACTAGGGTTAGCTCCCGGATTGAAACAAACCTCGGATTCACTCTTAGGAGATTGGTCAAAAAGGGGTCCTTTTCCCTTAGGTTGTCGACGGGTCTTGATAGGTGGTAACTGGCTAAAGGCAACAGGGGGTCGCTTCCCTTGATTAACTTGGTACCTTGTCGTAACTGACATGAAAAAGAGATATTCTCAATGATAAGGTGACCTAAAGTGTCAACACCAAACTAGGATAATCGAAATCCTCTATTGTCCAAAGAAAGACAGAAAAAAAGAAAAGAAAGGGGGCTTTACCAACACTGTCAAAGAGGTGCTTCAAATCAAAGGGTGACTACCCTTGCACTTTTGAATCAGGAGGTTGGACTAGGCCAAAAGATAATTGAAAATGAAAGCGATTTGGACAATAAGAGAACTGAAATTTTCCCAGAATATAGCTAACACTTTTAAAGATGAACCTTGGCACCAAGAATGGCTTTCTAACTTGACAATTATTCCAAAGTGACTTTGTAAACCAAATGATGCTATCCCGAAGAACTAAGAACCAGAGATTTGGAGTCAAGACAGATCTCAAACGTCAGGGTGAGAAGCCTGTTCTAAGACCTGGCCTAATTGACAGCAACTGAAACTGACCAAAATTTAAGCACAACAAAAATGAGTCAGGCGATATACTCCAGGCTACTGGGGCGATAAACCTCTACCCGTGCGATACTTCACCCTAAGACAGGCGATACTTTTTAATACTATAGGGCGATATACCCCAGGTAGGCAGGGCGATAGTCCGTCAGGGGCGAACTATCGCGCGATATTTCTATTCAAAGGGTGCGATATTTCTAGCATGTGCAAAGTATCGCACGATACTTCGCCTTACAGGGTGCGATACTGTTGCAGAATTATTCAACTCTTGACCAGAATTGTGTGAAATTTGCGTTTTTGGATCTGTTTGGTCAAAATTTTCAGTCTGAGGGTTAATGTTTTCGATTTCAGTCACAGATTCAACAGCATTCGGACAGGTTTGCAAACAGTAAAGGATCAAACATGTCTTCAAACACTTGAAACAAGGGCAAAAGCAACCTTGCCAAGACAAACACTTGTGATATCAAAATTGAAAAAGCACCCTATGAATGCTACCGATTGTTTGTATGTTGAGAACGTTTACACTGGTATTACACAATCGAAGACAATTCAAGCAATTACTACCTACAAGACAAGGCTCAATACTTATCAACTTAGCCCACAACTTGATGCCCCCTTGCCTCACACCAAGTGGTTGCCCACAAGAGATATTGGCTTTTTCATGGAAATGTCAAAATGACACAACCAAAGGGACACATATGGTGAGTATCTTAAGGTGATCCGGGTAAACCACTTGGATCAATCCTTGCACTAAGAAGATAAGCGGCTAAAAGAGGGTGGCTTCTATCTAATGGTTCTTAATAAGGATTTCCGTTCACAACACCCCTCTTGCTCCTCATAAAGGACTAGGACCTCGCGGCCTCAAGAGTACCTTAAGCATTCTTGCTCAATGTTTTCCTCATGGTCACAATCCCACAAGTACTTACATCAAGCGAAGACAAGTGTTATGTCTATCAAGGTTTTTGGTGTCCTTGATAGCCTTGAGATTATAGTGAGTTGGAATCACTTGCCACCAAGGAGAATGATGACAAGGTTGTCCCCACTTGAGTCGTTCCTCTTGATTGCTCAAGAGCAGGCCCGCTAAAGGATTCCTAAACTAAACAAAATGGATCAACACTTGAGGTTCAAGGTTTTTGATTCACCACAAGGGTGAAGAGCATACTCCCCTATCTCAAGAATTTTTCCCAAACACACCAAACAAAGAAACCAATTACCCCCTTGTTTCCAAAACTTTAAGATGGGTCAAGATTTTCTGATTCACCTAAAGGTGAAGAGCATACTTCTCCTACCACCTCAAAATCCCTTTCACAAGGTATTAAGATTCCTAATACAATTAGTGAATGCCACACTTGAAAGGAAAGTAAATAACAAGCAAGAATTTTTTTTATTTTTATGCTTGGGCAGCCCTGCAAAAACTGTTAGTAGCCCTCTTTGACATGCGTTTTTAGCAATTTTTTTAAGCAAAGGAGAGCACCTACAAACACAACTTGTTAGGCCCACAATGTTAGCAAAAACAAAATCCAAATGTAAATGTGCAATAATCTAATGGATTTAAGCTAAAAAAAGTAGGTTAGACCTAATTAAACAAAGTAAAATAGAACAGCAAGCTAAAATAGTCGAATTCAGACAAAAAAAATTGAAAGTGCAAGTCTCTGCCAGACCAGGCGATGTTTCTCAGTCTCCAACAGTATCACGCGACACAGTTTCCTATAGTCGGGCGATACTTCCCCAGTCGAGCGATACTTCGCACGATGCCAGGCGATACTTCGCCCGATGCCAGGCGATAGACTTCGCTATAGGCGTGCGATACTTTTTCCGAGCGAAGTATCGCACCAAGACAGGAAGTATATCGCGCGATATTTCTGAGAAGTGTCGCGCGATAATCTGAGACAGAAAACCAGAGACACAGATTTTTCTGACAGTTAATCCAAAAATGATGAAAAATGCATCAAATAAAAGGACAAAGCTATCTACTCTGCCCCACGGTGGGCGCCAAAAATGTACACACTAAAATATGCACTTCTATGAACCATTACTTGCAAGGTTGCTCAAGAGTGAGGCCTCACAAAGCGGCTCATAGCTCTCTATGCATGGAGTTGCGAGGGACTATGAGTTTTGCTCTCAGCTAGAGCTACAAGAAGGTGACCTTGCTAGTCAACCATACAATGAGAGATTCAAGTGAAGACAAGGGCAACAATGCCAATATCTCCAAGAATCCAATATGAAATGCAATGGAATGCAACTAAGATGAAGATGCAAATGTGCAAGCTAAGCTAAATGATAACAATGCAATGCTTGAAAAGAAATCTAATCTATGAAAGGAAATAGCAATGGATTACAAATCCTTCCTATTTAGACTATGTGAGATTGCATAAAAGGAAATCTACACTAAGAATGTCATGATTATGCAACTATGAAAGCAAACTAAATGAAATGCAACAACAAGGTCTTCAAAGCTTGGATGCAAGGATGTCTTCAAAGGGCTCCAAAACCTGCAGCATAACAATAGCATAAAAATGTGGGTATCCAAATGAAGGAGAGAGCTCTCCTTTTATAAGAAATGCAAAGGAATGGACCATGGAGATTAAGAGGCAAAAGATCTTAATCAGCGGTGGAGCTTGAAAGAGGAGCAATCCATGTGCACAAGTATCCTCCAATGAGAGTGAAGTGTTGACTTTTGAGCCTCATGTGAGACAAAAAGTGCTTTTTCCCTTTTTATAAAATAGGAATAATGCTTTATTTGTGCAACTTAGGATAAGAGGGAAAGTGGGGGCTTTTTTTATTTAATTGAAAGGGGAGGAAATATTCCTTTTAATCGAATAAAGACTTAGGATAAATGGTTAGCCCATAGGATAAAAATCCAATATATGATCGAAATTAAGACTTGATCAAGAAATTGATATTGTTGACAATATTGATAAATGATCAAAATGATTCAGGATTGATAAATTGAATAAATGGGGCCCAAAGTCTAGGCGACCATTTTAGGGTGCATACAATCTTGGCATCTATCTTTTAGGTATCTGAGCAATCTAACTCAGATCCTCGAGGATCAAGCTTTGTTCTGGAGATGATTATCAAAATCTCATTAGGTATTGGGGAAATCTAACCCTAATTCTTGGGAGTCAAACTTCGTTCTGGAGATGGCTCTCAAAATCTCTTTTGGACCATTATTTGGGCAATCTAACCTAGGTCTCGGAGGGCTAAGCTTTGTGTTGGGGAAATCTAACCTTGATTTTGGAGATTAGTCCTAAATTTTCATCTGTCATCATTCAATCAATCGGTATTGGGGCAATCTAAGCCTAATTCCAGCCTCCTCTCAAGTTTTCATTAGACCATTGTCTTCGCAATCTAACTTAGACTTTGCAGAATCATGCCTCGTTCTGGAGGTGGTTCTACAATTCGATCTATTTTGATGTCTTGGCATCCTAACCTTGACTTCTGAGGATTAAGCTCCATTCTGAGGATAATCCTAAAACCTCATCTGTCACATTTAGACTATTCTTTGAATCAACGTGTTGTTCGCACATCAATTCAAAGAGGGGCAAATGCAATACCCCAAAATTGGCACCTTATAATTTCAATCAATTTTGGTTTATTTCTTCAATTTTACATCATCAAAGTCCTATTTTACTAGAAAATTTTCTCTCTCCTACTTGACTTTATTTGACTAGATGTCAATTGCAAAAAACCCTAAATTGGATTAATCTCATACTATAATTAATTCCTAAGTATTCGACTTTATTAGCTAAATAATCCCTATGATAAATTGATTTAATTCTAAGTCCTAAGTTCTTTAAATTAAATTAAAATCCACCCCCTTTAGCTAATACATATAAAATGAATTAATAATTACTTAGTTATTTGAATGGATACCTTTATTTAAATTAATAATTCAAATTACTCGAAAGGTCACCCATATGTAGCAATAATTCATTCTTTAATTAGGTAATTCCTCAATAGTTGTCTCAATTGGGAATGAAGAGTCAACCGTTTCATTTCAAGAACCTCTTCATTCTCTCCCTAGGCTTGTCTATATTATAGACCTTCTTCCTCGTTCGAAAAAAAGGCAAGTGGAGAGCACATAAACTATAGAGAAATTCTATCTCAATTATTTTCATATTTTCAAGCTTTCTTATTGCATAATTAGCTTTCTTCTCATTTCTAGTTAATTGCATTCTCATAGTAGAATATTTTTCTTATTGCTATTATCTTAATCTTCATATTTCCTTCAAGCTTTTAGATTAAAATCTACACTTCAATTCTTAGCTTAAAGATTGCATCTTCATTCTTGGAAAAATTGCACATTCATCTTAGAGTAATTTTATTTTGTTCATCTTTCAAGCTTTCAAATCCTCCGTATTAGCCTGGTCTTTTGGTTGTTGGCTCTCCAATTTGAGAGTAATTTAAACACCCCAACTAATTAGGAGGCAATAGGTCAAATCGATAGAATCCTATGAATTGAGTAATTCATACTCTTCTTCATGATTCGATGATCGAGCAATTACTATGTTGTGTCTATGGCTAGATTAGAGGTCCATGTTCAGCTATAAACAATACCTTCATTTTCCATCATGATCAAAATGTATTCATTGAAATGGTAATTAGATGAAACTTACTCTAATATTGACTTGACCATGGAATAATGGTCATCACCTAGAATTTTCTGCAATACTTATTGCCTTAGGTTCATTTGAATTGTAGCTATAATTGAAAAATGTCTCCTTTTATTATGAGATTCAACAACTCTTTCTCCATATCTTCAATGTATTCTATCCCAAAATCATAATTCAAAAAGGGATTGAATTCATAAATTCTGATGAGAAGTAAGATTTTTCTATGTGAAATAATATATTTGAGTCCCAAATAATCTCTGTTCATATCAAAGGGATTCCTTAAAAGGTAATTCCTCAATTAATGTAATTTATGGACTAATACAACTAGTTAATTCACTATTTCTACTACCAATACCTCTGTAATTAATATTTCCTGGTGAGGACTACTAATAATTTTTTGGGATGCTCCCACATCATACTTTCCTAATAAAAATTTCAAGAGAATCTAATGGAAAAATCACAAAATGTACAACCCGCATTTTTACATCAACTATTTTTGAAGGACCACTCTTCTTTTTTCTCTTTTCCTAGCACTAGGCTTATAAAATACAACTTTCTTTGACTAGTTTCATTCAATAATATTTGCATCTCTTGTGAATTTCTATTGAAAAGAAAGAATTGTAAATAATTTGAAGTGCCCACATTTTAAGAAAAAAATAACTAATTTATGCTAAGAAAATCCAATCTCTTTTGGAATAGAACCTTGTAAATGATTGTTATTTAGAAGCAATATCTAAAGGCTTCTAGCAAAAGAAATGTTTGGTGATAACTCACCCATAGGGTATATGCACAAATATGGGGGACCAAAAAGTTGCCACATTCCTTTTTGGCCCCCCAATGACCATAGTGTGTGTGCGCTATAGCGCACACATGCTATGGCTTGGGTTGCCCAAGCCTTAGGCTTGGGAAATTCAAAACATAGCATGCACGCGCTATAGCATGCACACACTATAGTTTGAATTTAAAACATAGCACATGTGCACCATAGCATGTGCGCACTATGTAAATGCTATAAAAAGTCAAGTGCACATTTCAAAGGCTCATTGTTCTCCCATAAACCCACATTTTCTGCCAAGGACTAGAGCTTCACATAGAGTACACGCAAATAATTCTTGTTGTTTGATACATAAAATTAGATAAAGAATGGCTCCACGACATCATTAAGTTTGAACCAAAAGAAGAGGTAAGTATTTTTACAACCCGTGCCTCTTATTTGTATTGAAATTTTAGTTTTGAAGCAATTTTTTTTGTCAAAATTTCTTTTCTTAGATTTTAAGTTTAATTAGGATTTTAAAATTGATTTTGTTTTAATTGCTAGGAAGAAATGATCTCCCTCAAGAAAACCCTCAACCAAACCCTCCATCTTCTCCTCATGAATAAATGAATGAAGAAAATAACCAAGAAAATGAACCTCAACTGTCTCCACCAATCGAGAAACCTCCTCCTGTAACACATGAAAATTTTATCAACCAAATTGAAAGAGGGAAAATATAATTATAATCTTTAATTAGGAGGTTAAAAGATTCTATTTCTATAAATCTTGGAAGGGAAAGACTTGCAAAATCATTGGAATCAATCTTGACCCATGTAGGCTTAGTTAGTGGGCAACTTAATTTATGGCATGATAAAAGAGAAGAACAAAAATAATATTATGCAAATAAATTTTCATATGAGGACATAAAAAATAAAAAATCACAAAAGATGATATTTGCAAACTCTTTAAAAAGCCATGGGACATTGACACTCTTAGAACTACAACAAAGAGGTTCCCAATTCATTGGTTCTTGAATGAAGACATAAAAAAAAGATTTTGGGAAAGATGGTGGATGGTCTTTGATTTCCCTCCCTGTAACAATCATGAGGTTCTTATATATTTTTTGAGGAAACTCTATTGCGAGTTTGTACTCAAGGAGGTGCCAAATTATTTTGACTTTCTAGATTTTCAAGGTAGAGGACAGGGGTCATAATTTGATAAAATGGGGGCACATTGTGACCCTAAAGCACATAGGGTTCCCACCGGCAAGTCACAGGTAGATCATATTAGTATTCCTTCCATTTTGAAGGAACATGTAGAGATGGACACACTAAGCACGATCAGTGCTCTGACAGACAATCTCATTTAGTGTTCCACTCCTTTAGTTGAAGATCACCATGGTCAGTCTTCGAGGGGGCATATTTGTCGGTCATGTGGATCCTTGTGCAAATTTGGTACTACCGAGAGAGAGGAAGAGGATCATGGAATTATGATGGATTATTTTTCAAATATGACATTTGGCATTGACACACAGGTAAATATGAAAATTCAAGTTCATTAAATTTATTTGATCATATTTCATTTATAAAAGAATAACTAATTAATTTAGTATCTATTGATTATGATCAAAATTTAGGGCAAGAATGTCGATGGTAGTGGCAATGATCTTCCAGTCCCCTTCTACACTTCGTCGTCAACTCCACAAGTATGTATCAAATAAATCATTTTAATTAATATATTTGATTATTATGTAATTATATGAATTGTTGTATCATAACTTATTTTACATGTGCATTATTTCACTGGTGGACCATCGACATTCACAATAGACAACAAGGGCATCATGCCACTTTCCTTAAGGTATCTTTATTTGCATATTAATTCAAGATTTACTTGATTATATTTAATTAATGAATGAATGAATAAATAAATTACTAGACAACTTATGATGAAAATTCAGAGGCAAAGTGGCCATTGCAGTGATCACATTCCTTCACCTGACTTTGTGTCGTCATCATTGAGTTCACAAGTATATATGTAATAATGCATTATAATTAACATGTCAGTATTATGTTCTTATATGAATGGTTGTCTTATAAATTTCCATGTACATGTGCACTAATTTAATGTTGTAGCTTCAACATCAACACTGCACACTGAAGATCACTGTGGAACCTTCATAGAGGTACCATTTATTCATTAGTAGGGTTGTAAAAAATATATGTAATCTTGATAACTACATAATACTTTTGTTGTTTCATTTTCAATTATTCACATTAGAGACTCCTCCTTCTGTTCATGATACTTTGGATCATGGAGTAGTTGTAGCAATAGCTAGTTCTGAAGCACTTACCGAGGTATGAAAGAGATCACTTAATTTTAATTGTTATTTTAATAGTTTGTATTGAATGTTTTAATGATATTCATGTATGTATTTTAGTTATTATTTTTTATCATCGCTGTAGGGACTTATTAATCCAGATCATTAGCATGTGCCTTTAGTGGATGTACATAGTGACTATTTGCTATTGGTAAGTGAATATTCTATTTTATGTCATTGGATAATTCAATTTTGGTATATATTAGTTATTGATGCTTATACTTTTTTTTATCAACTTGAGCTACAAAAGAGTCTAGACAGGAGGACTAGTGAGTGCACTTAGAAGACTACAACATCCAGTACATCTCTATCGACGTGATGATCGAAGACAACTCAAGATTTGTTTTCTTCCCTTGGAGGGAAGAACTAGATTAGGGATATAGATTTTATGCCTATATGGCATTAGTGGACATATTTTTTGTATATTGTATAAGTGACACATTGTACATCCATTTGGATTTGAGGAAGCCAGTTTAATTGTATTAGATATATTCGATGTATGAAATTATTGGACATATATATTTGGCTTCATGCCCTACAAATATATATAGTTTATGCTTTAGATATGCAACTCATGTGTCATGAAAATTGGGGTATGTGCAGGATCATGGTATGCCAAAAAGTGGCGATGTGAAAAAAAAAATTTCACTCATCCAAAAGCGCATTGAAAAATTTGTTGAATTTTTAATAGGCTTGGGTGTCAGTACACCTAGCCAAGCCAAAAGCCAAAGCACAGGCCTTATCAAATATCTGATTTTATATCGGATATCTGATTTTTGCCAGTAAATTATATTTACATAGCCCACGACCACATTCAACATTTTCATTGTGAAAATGTTGAATGCGGCTCTAAGGGTTTAGGATATCCAATCATATCTCATTTTTTATTTTATCAACATCAATAGGTAAGTTCAATTTTTAACTTTTGATTGTTTTAATTGTTTTTTATTTGAACTTTGTAGTTTTTATATAAAAATTAGGGTTTAAATGAGTTTTTTTTTAATAAAAAAATTGATTGTAATTATCTATTTGTGTTCTAATTGTAATCAGACATGGACTCAAGTCAATCAAAAAACCCTCCCAATGATTCCACAAATAATCTGGAACCACCTCCAAACAATCCCCCACTTTCAGAAGATGAAGCAGTCTCAAATCCTTTCCGTTTAGAGGATCTCATAGGAGACAATCTAAATCAGCTTAGAGGATATCATACCACATATGCTAATATCCCCACATTGTGCCCCATGTTTTCCACATTGAATTTCATTATTGAAAACATGGAGAAAATTATAGAGCAACATAATGTTGCACTTCTTTGGCGTGATTCCATGCACACCCAGTTTGACGATGGGCTTGACTATGATCAAGTTATGAACCTAAACATAACAAAACATGACATATGTAATCTTTTTGTGGATCCCAAAACTAGTTTAAAAGTGGACCCTAAAAAACCCAAGTTGTCAATTAAATGGTGCACAAATGATGTAATACATGACAACTTTTGGGACTGTTGGTGGATGGTTTTTGATGGACCACATCACAGTAATTTAAATGTCCCATTTTATTCCATAAAAAAATGTATGTTGAATTTGTGCTTGGTCACAAGGTAAATTATTGGAATATGAGACCGAACCAGGGTGTAGGCTTAGGCACTTCTCAAGACAGGCCATGGGCACACCGGGTGAAATCCCACACATATGTCCCCCCTCCCAAGATTTCACCACCTCCTACAGTGCAACATCCTAATATTATTGCTCAGGCCAGTTCACAAACTATTCAAGCCATTCGCACCTTGAGTGATCTTCTAGTTACGTAGAGCATGACATTGTTACCTCCTTGTCCTGATGCTTATGGCCCTTCCACATCCTCCATGAGCTCACATGTTGGTGTGCCCCATACTTGCATTATGTGCAAGAATTTGTGCTTAGGTCCCCTGAATGATAGTGATGCATATAACTATGTCTTCGAGGTGGATGATACTATACAACACACTACAAGCACTGAAACACCTCATGAAGATGTGCGTCAAGGGCATATAGAGCCATGGACTCCTACTGTTACACTAAGGGTAAACAATTCACTTTTTACATTGTATTTAATTTTAAATGTTCAAATTTTTAGTAGAATTTTCTTATAATAATTTCTCACTTATGTTTTTTTATGTGTTACATTTATGTTCTATTGATGACAAAGGAGATGGCATAGGTGGAGGGGTCCACGGTTTTGGCCATATCATTTGGCCTCGACACTTCCATGGTACATATGTTTTAATGTACTCATTGGTTTCCTTAAATTATTATAATAGTATATGTACATGTGTTTTCTAATATTTACGATCATCTTATTACATACTGATGTAGGTGTCACTAGTTTCCATTGGAGGGAAATGTGAGGGGGTTCAGGCATTAGGCGTTGACAAGGGGAAGGTAATTAAGTAGTTTAGTTTATTTATGCATATGTGTATACTTGTTAGTTGTGCATACTCCTTTTTAATTTACATGGTTTATTTGACAAAGAGTGGTGTCTGATGATGTTGTGAGACCCTTTCACCATGATAGAGTCACATGCATCTCAATTTACAGTGATAGCCCCACAATACGTATATTTCTAAAGTTATTTATGTATATTTTACTATTAAGTATATATAATATGATCAAGTCATGATTGTATGAAGTATCTGTTTGACTTTTGTAGGTCATCCCTAGTTTGAGGGAGGTAGAACACCAAGGGTTTGTATTGCTAATGACTCAGCCAATATTTCCTGAAGAAAGTTCAACATAGGTAAGTTTTAATGTTAATTCAATTATTTTGTAAACATATATTTTCTACCAAGAATTTAACATTAAATAGTATAACTTGTAGATCAATCTCATGTTCACAAACATATACAGGTCGGAGTTGACATTGGTGGCATTCTTCCTTTGGTATTAAGGACATATATTAGGTCTCATGTCCGCGTGAGGAGACAAAGAGGTTCTACATGAGAGTTCAATTTTAGTTTACATTTTATTTATTATTTTTGACTATGATTTTGAATTTTAAATTTTTATTTGTAGAAACCATATAAATTAAGTAATCTAACTTGGGGTTTCACTTTTGTGTTTGAATGCAGGATCCATTAGAGCCAAATAGTACTTCAAAGAGGCTGCATTTTGATGATCCACCAATAGAATATGATGTCCTAGAAACATTTGTAGTTGAACTTATTTTGAGATGTCATATGACACATTTTGAGATGGTGTATGCCACATTGTATCTAGATATGTTGATTTTGTAAATATGTACAAAATTATTGTTCATTTTGATATATATGAAACTTGATATTCGATCTAATTTGTTAATTGTGTGTTCATTTATTCATTGTTAGTATGTAAATATGCATGTGTATGTACTGATGTGTATGATTTATGCCTTAAGTATATCCATGTATGTTCAAGTACATTCTTATAATCCTAAATTCATGTGTATGGGCTACGTACATGACTTAAGTGAATTCATGTGTATGCTTTATAATCTATGTGCTACATGTATGCTTCATGAATTAAGAAAAATTATGTGTGCACTTTATGTGCTACGTGTGTTCACATGTGTAATTCATCATTTAAGTGAATTAAAAATTTATGTGCTACATTGTAGTCATGTGTATCTAATGCTCTCAACCAAGCAAATCTAATGCATAGTCCTCTACTATCCCCTCAATGCACCCAACTCAACTTGAGGATTCTACAAGCATCTTGGAATCTACTCAAGGAGTTAGTCTTAACTCAAGGGTCAAATAGAGTGCTTTGACTTTAGAGAACCAACTCATCAGACATTTTGAACAAGTTCACTTCCTCTAACCTTTCATCCCAACTTCTCTTGGCACCAACTCCATTCTAGGCCTCTTAGTGCACCTAGAGACTCCATCTTGTCAAAACTTGAAATAGGTCTTCCACCTTCATTCTAACACCATATAACATCTTAATATGGTCCATCTACTATGTTCCACCAATCTACCAATTTTAGTCAACTCATCTTCCACCAATCCACTCCAATAGCCCTTGTAGGCTTGTAGCCTTCACCAGTCATAAATCGGCCTTTTTATCTAGAATTCTCCAAAAAATTCAAGAAACTAATGGTTGATCTAGATACCCTTTTGGATTCCTTAAATCCTCCCCAACACTTATGATAGAATCCTTTGGACCAAATGTCAGATCCACTACCCTAGCACCACAAACTAGGCCTAATTTCCTCTAAATAACAAAGCAACTTATATACTCACTTACTCCCTACACCCCAAAGCATGAAAAAATATTTATTAAGGTTTCAAAATACAAGTTTTTCAAGTTTATAAGGTTTCACTACTCACTAAATTCGCTAGCCACCAAACCCTTGTTTCTAGGGTCTTATAACTAGGGTCTACTCAAAAAGACCTTTGTAACTCTCTCCAAGACAACCCATTTGGCCTAACACATTATTATGGATCCTAATATCCATATTCCATCATAAGAACAACTCTTCTCAAGGTTATTCAAATTCCATGATGACTAGTGTAAAGACGGGCTCTCCTTCAATTAGTAAACTCAATCAACCAGTGTTCTCTCAACTATCACTTCATATATCCCTGCATAAAACAATTATAATACAAGGATATAATACATCAGTGACTTCTCCCACCAATTATATTGGTCACAGTGGGTGGGAGAGTTAATCCCTTAAGGAGACTACAATCCCTACACACTGATTGTACCCTTCAACCAATCATAGAACAACAGTCACTTTTATTTAAGAACAATAAAAAGACTGAAAGTAATGTATGGAAGATGTAAACAATAATCAAAGAAATGTATTTACTTCACTACCCAACCCAAATCATGTTCAAGTCAAGACATTAATTTTTTGTTGCACTGATTGTTCCATGACACAGTTAACAACATGCAAAGAAAATCTTTGTTTATTGATTGTAAAACATTACTTTTTTGCTTCCTTACACTCCCAAATTGACATCCCCCATTCACTCACATAGATACCCTACAAAAAAGACTCAAAACTCCTTCAAAACCTAACTGCAACCTCTATCTAACTGTCTAACTACTTGGTAACAGTCCCAAACCGACTGTCATAACCAAAGTATGATTTAAAGATGTTATCAAGTTGACAACTAATGTTGTCAACTTGACAACTTGAATCTAATACCCCTTCTTATAACTTTTAAAAAGGTTTAAAACAACCTTTGTAATCCAAACTAACCTATAACCCCATATGAACCTTATAGGCTTATTTTGCCAATATAGGCAAATTCCATATTTTAGCACTTCAACTGCCTTTACATTATTTGATTGACTCTATTGGCCATTTTATATCCATTATAGACCTTATAGGTCTTTAGATCAATCCAACTAACCTAGGATTAACTTAATCACCCCTAATGACCCCTAGGTACATTTAGCCCTTCCCAATGTCATTTAATGGCTTACAAGGCGTGATCCTTTACAAAGGATTATCAATCAATACAAAATATCATAATGCTCACCACTTGACACACCAATCAAAGGATCCATTTAAAGGCTTACTTTGCCTCTTGACACACCAGCACGCTCGCCAACATACACAATGGTGCTTAGTGGACCTTGGGAACACTTTGGTTTGGCATGTTCACAAACATTCTACTGAATTCATGTTCTGAATGAGGTTGTCACTAGGGTTTACCCACCTAATGAGAGCTAATGGTGTAGACCATTTGGTGCCAGGATGAACAATTTGGAAGAAACCTAGTTGTGCAATTTTCAATTGACCCTTACTGCAAGTTTTGGCATCAAGTGAGATTGGCGTGCCAAATTCAAACAAATTTGAATCTCCCAAAATAGAGAGAGGTTATTGTAAGCCTAAAAAATAAGGTGTTGTAGCATCTCACAGTTTCTCGATACCTCTCAAGGGTCCGAGATATGAGCCTTGAAAGATCATTGCCCAATCATTCGTAGTGCACCTTGGGGACACTTTGGTCTGGCATGGTCGTGAATGTTCTAGTGATTTAGTGGTCAAAATAGGGTTTTCACTAGTGTTTACTCACCCAACCAGAGCTAATGGCGCATTCCATTCAGTGCCAGGATGAACAGTTTGGAAGAAACCTCATGGTGCAACTTTCAATTGACCCTCACTACAAGTTTTGGCATCAAGTGAGATTGGTGTGCCAAATTCAAAAATAAATTAAATCTATCAGAATGGAGATAGGTTATTTTAGGCCTCAGAAATATGGTCCTGTAGCATCTCATGGTTTGTCAATACCTCTCACGGGGTTCAAGATACGAGCCTCAAAAGATTGCTGCCCAATCGTGCTTAGTGCACCTTGGGGACACTTTGGTCTGGCATGGTCATGAATGTTCTAGTGACTCAGTGATCAAAATGGGGTTGTCACTAGTATTTACCCACCCAAATAGAGCTAATGGTGTAGACCATTTGGTGCCTGGATGAATGGTTTGGAAGAAAACCTAGTGGTGCAACTTTCAACTGACCCTCACTGTAAGTTTTTGCATCAAGCGAGATTGGTGTGCCAAATTCAAAAAAATTTGAATCTCCCAGAATGGAGAGAGTTTATTGTAGGCCTCAGAAATATGGTCTTTTAGTATCTCACAATTCACCAATACCTCTCACGAGGTCTGAGATACTAGCCTCGAAAGAAAGCTGCCCAATCGTGCTTAGTGCACCTTAGGGACACTTTGGTTTGGCATGTTCACAAATGTTCTAGTAACTTAGTGGTTGAAATAGTGTTGTCACTAGAATTTACTTGCCCAACTGGAGCTAATGGTGTAGTCCATTTAGTTCCAGGACAAACAGTTTAGAAGAAACCCAGTGGTGCAACTTTCAACTGACCCTCACTACAATTTTTTACATCAAGCGAGATTGGCATGCCAAATTCAAACACATTTGAATCTCCCAGAACAAAGAGAATTTATTGTAGGCCTCAAATACATAGTCCTATAGCATCTCATGGTTTTTTATACCTCTCACGGGGTCTAAGATACAAGCCTTGAAAGATCCCTGCCCAATTGTGCTTAGTGTACCTTGGGGACACTTTGGTCTGACATGTTTGCAAATGTTCTAGTGACTCAATGGTTGAAACAAGGTTGTCACTAGCATTTACCCACCCAACTAGAGCTAAAGGTGTAGTCCATTCGATGCTGGGATGAATGGTCTAGAAGAAACCTAGTGGTACAACTTTTAATTGACCCTCACTGCAAGTTTTGACATCAAGTAAGATTGGCGTGCCAAATTCAAAAAAATTGGAATCTCCCAGAACAAAGAGAGGTTATTGTCGGCCTCAAAAACATGGTCTTGTAGAATCTCACAATTCACCGATACCTCTCATGGGGTCTGAGTTACAAGCCTTGAAAGATCGCTGCCCAATTGTGCTTAGTGCACCTTGGGGACACTTTGGTCTGGCATGTTCGCAAATGTTCTAGTGATTCAATGGTCAAAATGGGGTTGTTACTAGCATTTACCCACCCAACCAGAGCTAATGGCATAGTCCATTCGGTGCTGAGATGAACGGTTTGGAAGAAACCCAGTGGTGCAACTTTCAACTGACCCTCACTACAAGTTTTGACATCAATCGAGATTGGCATGCCAAATTCAAACAAATTTGAATCTCCCAGAATGGAGAGAGGTTATTGTAGGCCTCAAAAACATGGTCCTGTAGCATCTCATAGTTTATTGATACCTCTCATAGGGTTTGAGAGACAAGTCTCGAAAGATCGCTGCCCAATCGTGCTTAGTGTACCTTGGGGACACTTTGGTACGACATGTTCGCGAATGTTCTAATGACTCAATGGTTGAAATAGGGTTTTCACTAGCATTTACCTACCCAACTAGAGCTAATGGTGCATTCCATTCAATGCTAGAATAAAATCCTTCAACACTATCCCTTCACCCCAGGGAAACACCATTTTACTTTGGACACATTTGACCAAATTTGACTCAATGACTCCAACTATTACATCATTTGTGATGTAGAGGCATCCAAGGTTGAGGTAGGGGAATTCTGTATGCTCGATGAAACTGCATATGTGTTTGTGTTTTGGCTAGTTTTGGCTAGTTTTGCTCAGTTGCAACCTTGACCGATGACCTCGGTCATTGAAGAAAGGTCAGTTGCTAAAGGAACTTGGTAGTCTCTAGTGCTCAGTGAATATGTTATTGGGTCATGTCTGAAGTGCTCAGTGATGCTTGGTTGACTCAGTTATTTCACTATTTCTTGGTAGTTCTAGCTTACCGACTAGAGTTCTATGTGATTTGTTGGGTTGATTTGGTGCATTTATTATTTGTATCTTTTGTTGGATTCTCCTAAGTGGATCTAGAGGCCGACATGCTATATTAAATGTTTGTATACATTTTGTAAGCCAACTTGTATGGCATTTAATATTTGTTAGGAAGGGTTCAAGATTTCATCTTTCTGACTTGTGGTTGATGATTAGTATTTAAGAGGAGCTTGGGGTAGTTGTTTTTTTTGGGGGGGGGGTGGGGAGTCTTAGTAGTGGAAGTGGTAGAAGCTTAGAGATGCACTACTAAAGCTAGAGTTGGTGAAGTTGTGGAAAAGTTTCTTCCATGAACTTGTAGATCTAATTCCTATCAGATAGTTTGTAGTATCAGAGCTAGTGGTTGCATGCTTGGGAACAAGGAGATTGCTTGGAGGCTTGTGAGCTCAAGTTTAGATCCGCCTTAGGGTTTCCATCAACTTCTAATTGTCTTCAGAGTTGGACTAGCTAAAGTTTGTATTGGATCTGTTGTGGATCTTGTAGAATTATTTACTGATTTGTACTTGGCCCTAACTCGGAAGGCCTTACAGCCAAGCATGTTAATAAAAATTAGAGTTAAAAATTGTTTGTGTTGCATTGTGAGTATTCTATTGTGTTGTTTTAATTAGCTACAAGGTTTGGACTATCCTTAATTGGATCCACTATCCCTTGATCTACGTCAGGTGGTATTAGAGAAAAGTTTTGTTCTTGGTGGAGCAGAATTGATCTTGTGAAGTAGAAGTTTGACCTAGCAAGGCTAATCTTGTGAAGTTGATCTTTTTAAAGGAAAGATCTTGTGATCTTGATTGCAGATCCATGGCACTAAACTTGTGAAATTGTTCCCTAGTTGTTGTGCAATATTGCAGGTTATGATTTGACTTGCATGCAACTTGGAGATTATCATCAAGTGATCAGTGAGGGTTTTTTGCCAAGGGTTTCCATTATCTTTAAGGATGCCTCAGAGAATATTAGACCCTATAGTTATTCAAGAGCTCTGTGATACTATGGAATCCAAGATTACAGAGAAAGTGAAATCAGATTTCAGATCTAAGATGGAATTAATGAAGAATGACATGGTCGCTGAGATCATGAGAGCTGTTACTGGTATTCCTTGGAATGTTGGTACTAAGGATGGCTATGAAAAAGTTGCTGAAGAATTTGAACCTGCTGGATCTAGTGGTGATGACCGGAGTGATAGATCTAGTGAAGATAAAACTGCTCGGTTGCATAGATCTGCTGCTCGGTTTAGTAGTTACCGAATGGAAGTCTCTACTTTCTCTGGTACTTTGAAACCTAATAATTTGATTAATTGGATCGGTGAACTTGAAGATTTCTTTGAGTTGGAAGAAATTGAAGATCCTCTTTCGATGAGGTTAGCACAAACAAAGTTGAAAGGACATGCTGCTCTTTGGTGGAAAGAATTAGGGACCGAGAGGATGAAAGTGAAATGAAGATCAATCAGTGGAGGTTGATGGTGACAAAATTGAAAGTTAAGTTCATACTGGTTGACTATGAGCTTGACTTGTTTATGAAATTGCACAATTTGAAGTAGAAGGACTTGTCTATTGAAGATTATACCGAGGAGTTCTAAAAACTTACTATTCGGTCTAGACACCGAGAGATTGGTAAGGAAAAGGTAGCTCGGTATGTAACTGGTCTAAGATTCAATATTCAGGATGAGCTTGGTATGCTAAAGATTGATTTTATTGAAGATGCTTATTAGTATGCTCTAAAGGCAGAAGATAAGTTGAAAAGGAAACAACATACTAACTCTCGAAGAAAGGAGAAAGTTGATCACTTGGAAAAGGATAAACCAACTAATGCAGAAGATGAATAGAAACTTGTGGAACCTAAGAAAAAGATAGTTAGAGTTATCTTTAAAGGTACTTGCCATAATTGTGGAGAGGAAGGACAATGTTCTTTTGAGTGTACATAGAAGAAGGTTGACCGAAAAAATGCTATGGTGACTGAAAACATTCAGAATGAACATGAATCTGAGGAGTTGTTGCTTCGACGAACATCACTCGGTACAAAGGTTGAACCTTGTTAGAGGAGTAATTTTTTTAAGACTTGATGCAAGTCTGGAGGTAAAATCTATGATGTTATTGTTGATAGTGGTAGTACTGATAACCTTGTTGCTGAGGACATGGTTAGGACACTTGGTTTGAATAGAATGAAACATCCATGTCCTTATAGGATTGGTTGGTTGCAAGATGTTCATGCTTTGGAAGTGAAAGAACAATGCTTCATTAATGTTTAGATTGGCCAGTATAAGGATCTTGTGTTATGTGACATTGTGGATATGGATAGCTGTCATATATTGCTCAATAGACCTTGGCAATTTGATTGCAGATCTATGTATGATTTTGTGAAGAATGTATTTACTATTGAGAAGAATGATATGAAGTTTTCACTGATGCCTTTGATGGATACAATGCTCAGTAGGAGAAGCTTGAGTATTGGTATCCGAGTTGAGGTTGTGGATCTAGAGAAAATGAATGATCAGTTTGGAGAACCGACCTATGCATTGTCAAGGAAGGATTTGAAGAGATAGAGGAAATAGAAGTGGAAGAATTTGCAAGCAGAAAAGATGGAGGTCTTGTATGTGAAGAACTAGTTTGGGGTTTATGTGCTGAACCCTGGCAAATGTTCTTCTCATATATGAACATCTTTTGGAACCTAGGGTGTCTGATGCAGGGGCATCCAAGGTTGAGGCAAGGGCATTTTGTGTGCTCGGTGAAACTACATAAGTGTTTGTCTTTTGGCTAGTTTTTCTTAGTTGCAACCTTGACTGATGACCTCGGTCATTGAAGAAAGCTTAGTCCTTGAAGGAACTCAGTAGTCTCTGGTGCTTGATGAATATGTTACTCAATCATGCCTATGGTGCTCGATCTGTTAGAAATAGGGAATACTAAGAGGGGGGGGTGAATCAGTATTCTAAAAACTTTATCTTTTGCCCAATTATGGATATAATAGATTATCTTCACACATGAATAACACAAGAAACTAAATAACATGCATAGCAATAACATTAAAGAAATCATAACACATTATTTGTTCTCGAGGAAACCCTGGCCAAGGGAAAACCCTGGTGGGGATGGCACCCACAAAGATCCACTAATCAAAAGTATCATGTTAAGGATATTGACCCTGTTAGGAGCCTATTACAATCATATAGTGTATCAGTCCTGATTAAGGGACTATAGGCCTTGTTAGAAGCCTCAACCATGTTAGGAGTTGTCAATACAAAATCTGATTACCAGATGAGCCCACTACCCAAACAAGTAATATACAATGTATACAAAATAGGTCAAGGTAAATAACCTTATTCTTCTTGTACCAATATTCCTTTTCTTCTCTTATCTTCACATCATCACTATTACATTCTCTTTTCAATTACATACATTACATCACTTTTTCATCACTTCCTTTATTTTCAATTATAATTACATATATACAAGTTATTAAGGCTAATAACTTTACATGGTCGGATTCCATATATCTTTAACTAAGGGTTAACATCTAGGATGTCATTCCTTTATATTGTTAAGTCATTATTTTGATAAACAAAATAATCCCTTGACTCTTTACCAATTCTACCTTCATATTCTGTCCTATTGGCTTCACACTGTCTTTGGTAAAACTATCATAACTAATTTTGTACATGCCGTACTAACTTGCACTTTGATATGGGTCATCATTAGCCATCATAGAGTCTATGTTCAAGTGTGCAAGCATTGAAATTACTCCATTCAATGTCACAAACAAAAATTGTGTCCTGGTACACTGTGAAAACACTGTCTCACACTTAAACAAATTTGTGATACACTCTTCCATACTTGCTCTCTGACTTATGCGATCTTCATGAGGATCATATGTTGCCATAATGACAACATCTATATACTCACTTTAGCCAAAATGCCAACAATCTCCCTCTTTTTCATTGGTGGCAACATATGAGAAAATTGACTAAGTGTACAATAACAAAATTTCAAAATTGTCTCAAAATTGGCCATAGTATAAGATATATACTATCCTTATATCTCCTCAAAAAAATACTTATTATATACTGCAATACTCCCCCTAAGAGTATACATAATACGATCAATCTTCTGCTTTGTATAACTCTCAATTTTCTATATATCTCTCCCCCTTTGACAACAATGACAAAATAAAGTAGGGAGGCTAACAAAATTGTATCACAAAAGATTATACCTTAAATGTCTTATTGCAAACCCGGTAGGCTTGCAACACAATTTGCAAAATCAACTTTAATAGTTTCTAACTCCTTTTCCCATGGCTTCTTAATGGAATCTACCACATTAAGTAAGGTGCTCAGTCCATAAGCTGCAATCTAACATGCTTGGAGGGTCTCAAAGTTAACTTTCTGAAATGATACCCTGGCTGTAAGACATTCTTCTAGCTGCTCTTCAATAACACTTATCTTCATTGAAGTATGTTCTCTCAGAAGAGTGAGTCTCCTCATTTTTCTGTTCCTCTCATCTTGAAAAATTCTAATTTAATCATACAGCTTCCAAACTTTCTTCTTAACATGACTAATCTTCACATTATTATTAGAAAGAAGGTTTGATTCATTTTGAATCTCTACTTCCTTCAGCTTGATCTGCTTGTCTTCTTCTGCTGTCAAAATCTCTGGTGTTGTACATTGTATGTACAAAGACTTTCCTATTCCCAAATTTCTCCTCAAATCCTTGATACAGATATCGAGACTATTGACATCATCTCTGATATTTTGACTGATAGTCAAAAGCATTCCAGCCTCATAGTCTACTTGTGCCTTAACCTTTGCAATCTCAGATAGATTTGTAAACTCATCATCAAAGGTTCTCATCAATTTCTTTCCTTTCTTAAGAGGGTTTGCATCTGCAATCTGTGTGGTTACAACTCCTTGTAACTTTTTAGTTAAGTCTTTTAGACAACCTTCAAGATTCTTTACCTTCTTGTTTTTACCAATAATTTTGTTCAGGGAGGTGATCGATTCTAACTAATCATCATCATCAACTTCCTTTCCTAAATCTTCAAATAAAGATCCAAATTCTTTCTTCTTTCCAATCTCAGGAGTAAGACTGATGTCTTATTTTGTAGGAAGGGTTACTTCAACCTTAGTTTCTTTAGGTTCTTTAGTCATAGATTGGGTTTGTTCTACTTCTTCAGTTCTATCCGATTCATCAAGAGCCGAATTGTCAACAATGTTCTCTAAGTTCTAAAATACATTTTCTTTAGTGTCCAAAGTAATCTTTGTACCTTCAATATTCATAGATTCTTCTTCAATATTTATAGCTGGTGGAGAGGGAATATCCTCCTGTTCTGCTTCTTTCTCTTGCTCTACTGCAACTAAAGTCTCTCCAACAATTTCTCCCATAACTTTAATAATTGCTTGTTTTGTTTCTATTATTACTTGCTCATACTGTCCTGCCATGATCTGAATGGTTCTCCTTTTAGTCCTCAAAAGAGTTCCAAGGGGCTTCAAAATCTGTTTAAGATGCTCATCATCTTTCACAACACAAAGTTTCTTCACCATATTTTCTCTCATAGTTTTATCTTCTTCTTGTGCTCTCATTTTCCTGTTAACTAGATTCTTGAAAAGTTCATCAGGAATCTTGCCTTGAATAGTATCAAACTTCTTGTTAGCCAAAATCATGTTCTTAACAATAGAATTTTCAAGATTCAATCTCTCAGAATAGTCATAAAGATCATAGTACTTATTCATATTAGTAAAGTCTCCTTCTTCTATGATTTCTTCATTCACTCTCTCAATTCTGGGTTTCCATGTTTTCTTCTTCACAGTAGTGTCATCATCTTTAATTTCTACAATTTTCATAGGGACTGGTTGTACCAAAACTTTCTGCCTCTTACCAGGTCCTATTGCACATTCCTTCACTCTCTTGCTAGGTGTGGAAGAAGAGGATCTAGTGGATTTCCTTGTTTCTTGTTCTTCCTCAGGTTCCTCAACTTTCACCTTTACTTGTTTAGGTTCATGCTCAACTGCACTTGATGACAAGGGAGGTACAAATAAGATTTCTTTCTACCCAATACCTCTAATTGTTGTTGTTGTCTTCTTTGCAATATCAAATTCATGCTCTTTCATGCCAGAATTCTTCAATATCTTCTTTATAGTGCTGTCCACTCTCTTCTTAGATTGCTTTTCTTCCAATATAGCTTTTGCAAAGTTGAAGTTTTCTTCAAATGTTCCAAATCTATTGCACTGGGTGTCCAACTTACTCTTAAGTAACCTGCCAACATATCCTTCTACCTCTGCCTTAGATATCTCATAGCCAAGAGGGTCTATGAACTCGATTCTAGGTTCCACTGCTTCTATATAGGTAAAGTTAGTGTCAACCATAAAACATATATCATTTTTAAATTTCTCCACAAGAGATTGTGGAATCCTTGATCTGTTAGATACCAATCTCTAAAATGTCTTCAATACCAACATAGTACTTTCATTCAATTTATCAATAACATGTTTCAAATATACTTTATTGATTCTTTCCATGGTGTTTTGTCCATCATTCCAATCATTTTTAACTGTGTAAGGAAATCTTCTCAATAGGTGGAAAAACATATAAGTGATCAAAGAAGAAAATCTAAATTGTGTATACTTTGCTTTCTTAATCTTCTCCAAGTTTTCAAACAATTGAATTCTTAGGATTTCACACATATCTATTGGTACCTTATCAACACACATCAAATATGCTATATGTACCATACTAGCTTCCATATCATCTTCTCTCAAATTCATGATTTTAGGGCTTCCGCATATTTGACACTTCAATCTTTCACCAAATCATTGCAAAATGCTTCCAATCACTACTTTCTGCTCTCCTAAACACTTCAATTCACTTTGATAGTCAAATAACTTTGATCATAACCTTTTGTCACTTGAATCTCTTTTAATTTTGACATCGCATTCAATTCTTTTGCCACTTCTTTCCAAAAAAGTTGTTTCCTTCAACCTGCAAAACTTAAAATTTATTGTGATCTTGCAAAACATAATATTTTATTCTGCACTCTTAACCATAGCATTAGTACATCATAAACTACCTTCCATTAACTATGAAAAACTTAATTCATCATAAATCTACTTCTGCTCTAATTCTAAGTTCCTAAACTACTGTAATTTACATAATTTAAGTGCTTAAAGATAGGTCAGGTAAGGATTCACTCTTACCACTTGATACTTCACCTTTCTGATTACCTTCAATGTTGAATATGTCTCCTTGATCTATAAGTTTAACAAACTTTACTTCATCTTCATTACTGTAGAAACCTTTCTGACTATTTCCTGTACTTTCATTTCTTCTTGAATGATTTCTAGGGTTAGGGTTAGGATGATAAACTACATTGTTCATTCTAAAAAATCTTGCTATATGTCCAATCTTGCTACATATCTGACAAACAATTCCATTGTTCCCATATCTCAGTCCTTGTTGATTGATCTGTGACATGCAATTTCTAGCAATATATCCAACCTTGTTGCATCTATAACATACTACTCCATTTCCTCTATTCATATCTTCAATAGGTCTCTTATCTACATTGTTAGTATTCCTAAACATTCTACTACCATAATTATTCTCAATAACTTTAGGTTTTCTACATTCAATAGCTCTATGTCCAAAACCATGACAATTATAACAATAAACATTAAGAGGTTTAAATTGTTTACCTGTGCAATTTCTCTTCATGTGACCAATAGTATTACAACCAAAACATCTACCTTTGAATTCTCTTTGCATACCTTTGGGTGATTCTTCTTGCTTCAATGATTCTTCTTCTTTATGTGCATCTTCAGATTTGTTGATCTCATCTGACTTCTTTTTATCAATGCTTTCAAATACTTTCAGATCTAGTTCTTTTCTTTCATCATTTGTTCTGAATATATTAAATCCAAGTCCAGTCTTATCATAGGATGGTTTCCCAAAAGATACTTGTTCATCAATCTTCTCACTATTTGAATATAGCCTTTCAAGTTGTTGTTTGGATTGAGTCAATTCACCTTTCACAATCTTATTGTATTTCTCAAGTTCTGCATGTTGCATATTTACTTTCTCAAATTCAGATGTTACTTTGCCAAGTTTAGATCTTAATTCTTCATTTTCAATCTTCAATCTTTCATTCTAAGATCTCATATTTGCTTCATTTTTTTCATTTCCATCTTTCAAACTAAGCTTCAAATTTGCTATCTTCAATTATGCTTAAGGATCACGTTTTCTTTTTCTAAATTGTCATCACAATCTTCAATAAGAACTTTGGATTCCTTTTCAGATTTCAGATCTTCTATCTTGTTTTTCAATTTCTCAATAAGGTTCTTTGCATCATCATATTTCCTTTTCAGAGTGTTTCTTTCATCAATAAGCATATCAATCTGTTCAAGAGCTTCTTTAAGATTCTTCTATAGCTGATCCATATCCATAGAGATCTTACTCAAGCTACTAGGCTTTCCTTGAATGATTCTTCTCCGAGTAACTATGCTTTGATACCAATTGTTAGAAATAGGGAATACTGAGAGTGTAACGCCCCACTAGGAAAACCAAGAGGACAAGACATAAACCTCTATAAAATGCAAGTAGTAAATTTCTTTTTTTAATTTTAACTAGAATAATATTCATCATTACACTTCATATTTCTAAAAGAAGAAATAATTTTCTACTACTTGAATGTAATATTTATACAACTTAAGTCCTCATGAGTCCCCTCACGTCGCTACTAAAGCAACATCATATAAACCATTTACATGCATAAGATATTCATGGAATCATGAGCTTAAAAGATCTACGTTCATTTTAATGCATCAAGTTAAATGTCCCTAACTTATTTCTTTTATTAAACATAAGTTAATCATCCAACATCATTATTCCTGTTATCAACTCATTACCCTCATACACTTTAAAATTTTGAGATAACATCAGTTCTAAATAGAAATTGGGTAAGGTACATTTCTATAACATTTATTTACCACAACAACTCCTTATTCATAGTTGTTCAATCACTTAATGTTGTTAATTTTTTACTACTATGGTGTTGATCACAATGTATACAAAACATGAATTTGTTTCCAAAATACCCATCTAGGATCCTAACTATTCACTAGGCATTTTGCAAGACATATATTTAATAAAAAAAACTTCGATCATTAGTATAGATAATCCATCATCGCACATACTCTTCCCTAGAATTTCTTGATTATGTTATCTTAAATCCTTTTTGTGCAATTTAATAAGATATGCAGAAAGGATATAACTTCTTACCAAGATAGGGATAAAAATTCCTCTTCCTAAATGAAAATGTGAATTATAGCCTATGATAAAATCTTGGGGACATAGGTCCTTCACCCAAGGGTTTCCTAATTGAGTATTTACAAATTTTCCTGATATATTATTGCCTTGTCTAAACAATTTTAGTCATGAAAAACTTATTTCTTAAGAGGGGAGAGAGAAAGAGAGAGAGAAATGCATATGACAGTAAATTATTTGTTCCTAATTTATTTATTTATTATTATTATTTTTTTTCACTTCTTTCCTAGTTACATATTATTAGCCATGTAATCTAATTATTGCCCTATCAGTCCTATCAAGTACTACCACAATCATTTCATTCTTTAAAGATCCAAAAAAATCTATTTCTAAGATACCTTGAGTAGGATAAAATTCAACTAGGTATTTGTAAGAAGATAGAGTGCACAACATTATATTATAGGTAGGATCAAGGGGTAATATTATCTACTACCATAATTAAGATTCAAAACATTTAGTATCCTTTAACTTTTGACCCTTCTAGAGATACCAGTACCTTTCAAGAAAACAAACACAAGTCTCAAAAATTCTTCACCATTCCATTAATATTATAGGAAACATCCACTTAACACATCATTGATCTCATTATGCAAAAACATAAGTAATTGTTAGAATATAACTCAATCATAGAGGAATAGGTGTGCCCTTGTAAGACAATACAACATAAGAACACGAAATGTAGCCTTCATTTCCTAAGATTCAAGTTTTATCATAACAACATAATCCAAAAAAAGACAAAGTTAAGATACTCAAGGTTATGCATAGGTGAGCTATGAATCCCAGAGTTCCCAGTGTAGAAACCTAGGGCTCTGATACCAGATGTAATGCCCCACCAGGAAAACCAAGAGGACAAGACATAAACCTCTATAAAATGCAAGTAGTAAATTTCTTTTTTTAATTTTAACTAGAATAATATTCATCATTACACTTCATATTTCTAAAAGAAGAAATAATTTTCTACTACTTGAATGTAATATTTATACAACTTAAGTCCTCACGGGTCCCCTCACGTCGCTGCTAAAGCAACATCATATAAACCATTTACATGCATAAGATATTCATGGAATCATGAGCTTAAAAAATCTACGTTCATTTTAATGCATCAAGTTAAATGTCCCTAACTTATTTCTTTTATTAAACATAAGTTAATCATCCAACATCATTATTTCTTTTATCAACTCATTCCATAAATTCATATTGATTTCATCTACATCTACTATCCTTTATATCACTTTTCTCTAATAATTTAGGTAAGAGATTAATATTCATTAAGGTAGGCATCATCCTAGGCACTTCATTAACATGAACCAAGTATTAACATTAAAATCAAATTACTATTTTATTACATTGTTTCATAACCATTCATTGTTAATAATTCCAATTCACTAATCTATCATTTCTCAATAATTTCCTTGGATTCTTTCATCAAGAGAGAATACATTATTGTTGTGATACATCATTATATATAACTATATTTAAGATTATTTCCTTTACACATGGACAACATAAGAGGATAGGAGAAATAACATAAACACTTTCTTTTAATGCTAGTAACATGTCCAATATTCCACATTCTTTTCCCTTTCTTTTACCTAGAACTACCCATTCCCTGATGCATTGCTTTGAATTGAGATTACATCAATACTACAAGACTCCTTTTAGGAGATTAAAAATTACATGAATACAAATACATAAGTACATCTCAACATATTAAAATATCCAATAAGAAATCTTCAACTGTAGATTTGGAAAGGAATATGTGCTAGGATCATCCAAAGAATCATGATCAATACCTTGATATAAATATTAACCACCAAACCATGTGGAACCAATAGGCCCACTCCCCTGAGCTAGGAGATAGAACCAAAGGCCCATACAAGAGGTAACAACTAGGAAATTCCTAAGGTGGTGATAAAATTTCCCCAAAGTCACAACACAAAAGAAAAGACAAGAAGACCACAAGGACTACCAGATGCATGATCAAATTTGGTAGAGAATCTAAGCTACAAGCTAGGTGAGTGTCATCACATAGCCCTCACCCCTTGGGTTTTCCTGGTACTAGCCACTCTTGGCCCCGGCCTCCAAGTAGGCACATGCGGAACTGAATGCCTCTCATACAGATAAGGTCATTCAGTCATACCTACGCATAGGTACCTTCTCCCACTCCCATCCTTAGTCTTTACTAGCACTAAAGGCATGGGTGAGGCACAATTAATCTTGATTAGTGTGTAATTTCCCATTCCAATAATCTCCCATTCCCAATTCATTTATTTAGGTTATCACTTGATTAAATAACTCATAGTAGGTTATCCTGGTACTGGCCACTTAGGGCCCCGGCCCCTCACTATGAGCCACTCACCTAGTGTACTTAGGTTCCCTAAAATACATATAAAAATCATAAGAACATAATAAATTCATCATCAAGAATTCATATCAATTCCATAACAACATTTGATTGAGTTTAGGAAAACATATGTTGTCCCTAGTCCACTTGACAACCCTAAACCCAATATGCCATTCAGGATGTTCCAAACATATAAGAAGATATCCAAGTGATATTATAAACATATTCAGAGTATACATAGATCCAATTAACCAAAAAAAAATTCTAATAGCCTCTGGTAACCATACAAAACCTTAAAACTTAATGATGTTCTTAAACTGAATTATTTCAAGCAAGGATTAAATGCAAAGAATAGTCATCATAGAACAGTCATCCATATCTTCCACAAAAAAAATAATAAAGGAAATATCTTCAATGGATATTTATATGACATAATTATGGACTCTCAATTTTATTTTTAGGAAGATCCAACGGTGGGAAAGAAAGTTATGACTTCTGGTTTAAAACAGAAAATTCTGGTTAGGGTTCAGACCTGCCTTCACTAAAATGGTTGTAATTTTCACAAAACATAATTAAAATTCACCAAACCAATTTGAAATGAAATATACGACTTAGTAGAATCTCTGATATCAAATTCATACTTTTATATGATCATATCAGCCTCTGGCATACGAATACATTTAACAGAAAATTTGGAATCAAGAATGGACAAGCATAGTCTGCCAAAATGTCAAAAATAAGGCATTAATTTGACCCTAAAAATAAAATCAGAGAGATACCCATTTGAGATCTGTGAATTTTACTTCCATAAAATCAATTTAGTAAAACTCTAGATGCAATTTAAATTATTATAATAATAGATCTCCAAAAATGGGTTGCTAAAAACCCTAGGAAAACACATGCCAATTCTTACAAACAAAAACTCAAAACTTTAAAATAACCATAGAAATGAAAAGTAGAGATATAATAAATAATGATAATATATAAATAGATCAATAACCTATCAAAGACATAAAGTAACTAAAATATTCAATCCATACCTCATGTCCTACGAAGGTTGAATCAAAGAAGGAAGGAAACAAAAGAGAAGACAAATCCAAACTTGAGATGCATCCTTCAAACCCTATCCACTTTCAGAAATCTCCATGAAAGAAAGAAATAATTCTACAGAAAAGAATCCTTCTCTCAACTATTGAAATTCTCCCAAAAAATGTCTCTCTCCCAAAAGCAAAGATAACCAAAAATTCTTAAAGACATATGCTTACAAACTCTCCCTCACATCTCCAAGTTTTCTCTCCAAAATCTCCATGAAAAGTAAGGCCATCCTCTCCTCGATGCTTCAGCCCCAAAATATCCTCTCTTCAAATGAGAAAGTAGTGCATATAAATAGATTTCCAAAGGTTGAGAGGAAAAGTAACCAACTCCCAACTAACTCTTAAATAAAGGGTATTATAAAATAACTTAATATCATCCAACTATATTACTCAAATATACAATAAAAGATTATTTGTATTCATTCATACACATACGTAATATTATCCTAACATATATGCATATGCCATCATTAATTACATCAATATCTATATATAACCTATCCTCATTATTAATAATTAACAATTGAGAATAATATACCTCGCATTATTTAATATTTAATTATTCATAATATTATACTTTACATTAATCCCAAAATATACACCATCAACAATATCTACAATAATTAACATATAATCACATATAAATTATATATATATATATATATATATACACACACACATATATGTGTGCACCCATATATATATTTCTATATATATATATTTATATTTATATAGATACATGCCAAATACCAAAACACTATAATCTATAAGATTATGAAGTAATAGATCACAATATTATTACCTATTTATAATTACTATAGGATATAATCACTGAGGTAGAATAAAATCACATGCCTCAAAATAAATCTAATCATCCAAAGAGGCCATACAAATCATCTATGAAACATATCGAGAAAACCATAAGATCAAACAAGGTCAACCAAAGTCAACAAGGAAAGTCAAGCCAAACTCTTGAAACACAACATAGAAAGATTAACTAAGAATCATACCAAGAAGGAGAAATAAATAAAATGAGTAAACAAATCATACAACCAAATGAATTCAAGTGGCCACAAGGCACTAACTACAACCATGCCCAACCGGGTGCGTTGGATCTGGGTTTTTGACCCAAAGGTTGACTGACAAAGAAGGAACCCTAATATTCCCAAATTGGAATAATGACAAAGGAAGACTCATGTAGGGGCCTTAGTACTATCTCCATAACAACAACTATCAAGGATTTGAGGGCATGCTCAGACCTGTGAAGCCAGGTGAAGTCGATGCCCGGTACTTGCAAGCCTGCATCACAAAGAAGAAATACATATGCACAGATATACATATAAAAGAAAACATTGTAGACAGATGACCAGGATCGATACATCATGTGGACCTCAGCTATGTGAGTAACTACGACTTCATCCTGAATCATGAAAACACATCATGTATATATATACACTCAAAGCATGTAGCATCATCATAACGAAGGTTAGAATCTCAAGCATTGTGTTAGTCTCTTATCAATACTAATAATAAATCAACATAATCAAATCATCAAGTGAGATACAAGATTCATCCAAAGTAACCTTAATAGAAGAAAATATAAATAACCACTTATATATATATATCTATCAAGTACATATCATATAACATCCTAACTATGTTCATAAAGGTCTTGAAGGTACTCAATACATACACGGAGATAAATACATACAAAAATGATACCTTTAGATAGTATGTCTGATATTAGAATCATTGAGTACTAGCTTATGAAATTATTATAAAAAAACTATAGGAATAGATCAAACAAGTATCATGTACAACTTAAGCTATAAGAAAACATCGAAAGATCTTAATTCTTTCAAAAACACAAAACTTATATTAGGGTTAGAGAGGTATTACAGAGAGGGGGCGGTGAATAAGTATTCTAAAAACTTTATCTTTTGCCCAATTATGGATATAACAGATTATCTTCACACATGCATAACATAAGAAACTAAATAACATGCATAGCAATAACATCAAAGAACTCATAACACATTATTTGTTCTTGAGGAAACCCTAGCCAAGGGAAAACCCCGGTGGGGATGGTACCCACAAAGATCCACTAATCAAAAGTATCTTGTTAAGGATATTGACCCTGTTACGAGCCTATTACAATCATATAGTGTATCAGTCCTGATTAAGGGACTATAGGTCTTGTTAGAAGCCTCAACCCTGTTAGGAGTTGTCAATACAAAATTTGATTACCAGATGAGCCCACTGCCCAAACAAGTAATATACAATGTATACAAAATAGGTCAAGGTTCATAACCTTATTTTGCTTGTATCAATATTCCTTTTCTGCTCTTATCTTCGCATCATCACTATTACATTCACTTTTCAATTACATACATTACATCACTTTTTCATTGCTTCCTTTCTTTTCAATTACAATTACATATATACAAGTTATTATGGCTAATAACTTTACATGGTCGGCTTCCATATATCTTTAACTAAGGGTTAACATCTAGGATTTCATCCCTTTATATTGTTAAGTCATTATTTTGATAAACAAAAGAATCCCTTAACTCTTTACCAATTCTGCCTTCATATTATGTCCTATTGGCTATGCACTGTCTTCGGTAAAACTATCATTACTAATTCCGTACATTCCATACTAACTTGCACTCTAAGATGGGTTATCATTAGCCATCATAGAGTCTATGTTCAAGTGTGCAAGCATTGAACTTACTCTAATCAATGTCACAAACAAAAACTATGTCCTAGTACACTGTGAAAACACTGTCTCACACTTAAACAAATTTGTGATGCACTCTTCCATACTTTCTCTCTGACTTATGCGATCTTAATGAGGATCATATGTTGCCATAATGACAACATCTATGTACTCACTTCAGCCAAATTTGCAACATGGTCGACATTGGTGCTTGGTGATGCTTGGCTGACTCAGTTATTTCATTGTTGCTCAGTAGTTCTATCTTACCGATTGGAGTTCTGTGTGATTTGTTGGGCTGACTTGGTGCATTTATTATTTGTATCTTTTTTGGATTCTCCTAAGTGGATCTGGAGGCCGACATGTTGTATTAAATGTTTTTATACATTTTGTAAGATGACTTGTATGGCATTTAATATTTGTTAGGAAGGGTTTGGGATTTCATCTTTCCAACTTGTGGATGATGATTAGTATTTAAGAGGAGCTTGGGGTAGTTGTTTGGGGGGGTATTCTTAGTAGTGGAAGTGGCAGAAGCTTAGAGATGCACTATTGAAGCTGGAGTTGGTGAAGTTATGGAAAAGTTTCTTCCATGAACTTGTAGATCTGATTCCTATCAGATAGTTTGTAATATCAAAGCTAGTGGTTGCATGCTTGGGAACAAGGATATTTCTTGGAGGTTTTCAAGCTCAAGTTTAGATCTACCTTAGGGTTTCCATCAGCTTCTAATTGTCTTCAGAGATGGACTAGCTGAAGTTTGTATTGGATCTGTTATGGATCTTGCAGAATTGTTTACTGATTTGTACTTGGCCCTAACTCGGAAGGCCTTACAGTTGGGCATGTTAATGAAAATCAGAGTTAAATAATTGTTTGTGTTTCATTGTGAGTATTCCTCTATGTCATTCTAATTAGCTACAAGGTTTGGACTATCCTTAATTGGATCCACCATCCCTTGATCTATGTCAATTTGACGATACAAATGTACATGAAATTAAGACAATACAAATGTAAGGATACAAAATTAATATGATACAAATATAAGGATACAACATTCATAGTAAGGAAACATAATTTTTACACTTTACATGGCATTAAGATGATACAAATGTAGGCTCTTAATATTTGTAAGTCAACCCCATTGGCTCTTTTCTATTAAAAAATTTTCATCAAAATTTTTATATACAAAATTTGGCATCTAAATATGCACATTACATTCGATGTTGTTTTTATATATACAAAATTTTGCATCTAAATATGCACATTACAGTCAATTTTTGTTTTTATAAACAAAATTTGGCATCTAAATATGCACATTACATTCAATTGTTGTTTTTATATACAAAATCTTAGATACACAACTATATATAAAAAATAAGTGTCCTTTCTTCTCCTAAAGTGTATAAGTTTAACACATGTGGTACTCGATGAAATCTATATTCCAATCTCTGCATTCAAAAGGTAGAAGAAAAGTTAATAGAGAATATAAGAAGTTTATATAGGTTGACAAAAATATTATGAATGTATAAGTAACTAAACCAACCAAAGAACATGACTAGCTAATGCATAGTGGAGTTTACTATCATAAAAGATGGGCTAATCAAATGCACACCTCAATCTTCTATATCTATCATATATGTATCCAACTAAATTTACAATCCACATACAAAACCAAGTTCATTGGCTCAAACAAATAAAGAAAAAAACTACAATTAATTTATTGAACATAATCGTAATAAACATGGAAAAACTTGCAACTTGATTTGAACTTACCTACTGAAGTGTGCCTAAAGGGTCATCTCTCTGCTTGAGGGTATTCAAAATTGCTTCATGATCAACATTACTAATAGTCCAAAGTTCCTTTGTCTTTGGTTTTTCTTAATGTTTCAACAACTTAACATTGGCTACTATAACAAGGTGTTAATACATGAGAATGGTTTTGTACTTCTCATAGTCTTCAAACGTAGGAATGCCATTATTTTTAATCATATATTTGCACAACCATGTTCTCACAACAACATGTGATCCTGTTGGATATGTGAACATATCATCATTTATCATCAGTTGTGCAAGTTTTTTCTTTCCTCATACACAATGTGCTAACCAGTAATCCGATCTCTCATCATTCCCTTGTGATGCAACCAATGCAAAAACATGTCCTAGTTGTAGAAGATCTGAAAGATGGTCATAGTCAAGTGAACAATCTGTGTCATCATTTATTATAGAGACTATGACAGATGAAGGAGTTAGATAATGTGGAACCCATGTATCAATCCACTCACTTGACTCACACTGATCCCAATCACATTGAAGACATCTCAGACAATAACAAGCTAACTCTCATGTCCAAATGGTCCATGTACTAGCATCTGAGCTTTGAAATGAATGCATTTTTTAAGAATATTTCATAGTTTGACAATACAACCTATCTCCTATTATGCCCTACTCAACCAACCAAAAGAATCTATGCATCGCTGAATCAAGAGTCCCCCCTATGACAATGATGAAGTACCAATCAACAATAGAATGAGCATCAAGGAGTTCTACACCTAAAATCCTTAGTTGCTCCTTAACTAGAGCTCTCTTTACACATGCAACTTCTCATTCATGCTCCCCCTTTCCATGTCTGACCTCAAAAAAAATCCAAATATGAGGTACACCTCTCTCTACATGCATTCTACATAACCAATAAAACATACAAGCATTTTTTAATTGACCTATGCAGTTATCTAACCAAATGAGATGTCTATCCGTAAAAATATTATTTTCCTATACCCAATCAAAATAATTCTCAAATAAATTTTGGACATACTCAAATGAGTGAGATCTATCATCGCTCATATAAAAATGGTACTCTCTAATTATCTTCTGGTCATCTTCTGTACTATCAGGGGAATGTCTAAATGTTATGTGCACAAAAATAACAACTTGAATAGAATTGTAATATTGAGCTTGCAACTCATTTGCTACAATGTTTAGTTCTCTACAAAGTCAACAATCGATATAATAATTCTAATCGGGAAAGTGTCCTTACACATCTTAAATTTTTTATCCAACCACTAAGACATGTGACTATGCCTTGTATACTTGTAAAAAAGATTCTTTCTAAAATATGAAATAAAATCAGCTACATTGCATTCTTTTGTAATCAACTCACATCTAGAGCCTTCACCTCCACTTTTCAATGTATATTTAATAGTTCCATATACCTTTTTTTGGACAATTGTCTTTCCAAAATCATGTTCGTATCCCTCATGAAAACATTCAACAAACTTCACTAGCCCACCACACTCCGAGCACTTGTTATTTAAGAAATATTTTCTATAAAAGAAACATCCATCATATCTAGGACATAAAAAATGATCTAGCAAGTCTCTTGATGATTTTGGAAGAGAACTTGCACCACACTCCTCCAACATTTCACTAGTATGCAAATTAGAATGAAGGGATCGTAACAGTTCATGGTACATTGAAAACTCCACATGATATTAGCAACAACAAGTATTTCAAATCTTAAGAGGCACACAAAAAAAGGGCTTGAGGGCTTCAAAAGATCTTTGTGATATTTGTAATGTTGGATGTGTCTCACAAATTTTTTTAAACAACATTGTTTGACTCACCTCCAAATAGTGTTTGGGATGCAGGGTGTGGTCTCAAATGCCAATTCTCAACTTCAAGACATCCTTCACATTTGGTGATACCCTTGAGTTAGATTGCCAAAATAGTTGAATTTGATCCTTTACACAATCGATAAGCTTCTTATCACAACATGAAAGTATCCCACCAGAAGCCCATGTATCATGTTGAAGAGGATAATCAAGTCTTTCTCTTCTTGCAAGTACTCTATCCAAAGTTTTATGATTTAGGTTCAAGTCAACACAAGTATGTCTCATCAAACGAGCCTTTCTTGAATGATGAATTACTAAGGAGGTTGTAATAACCCTCCTAGCGGCTCTCTTATCTTTTTCCTTGGTAGTCTTCCCAATGGAATAGAGAGCACTAAAAATATTTCTCATAATAATAACATTCCTCTCATTTTTCTTTTTCACAACAATCTTCAATTTTACTAGTATACGTCTCATCTTTTTCATCTTTAACAATTGTATAAATATTTGACATTTTTCAACCAATGTCTTGTGGCTAAAAAAATGATCAAAAAGTTTTGAAACCCACAACTAAATGGTTCTTTCTGATCTCTTGGCATCGAAATTTCTCATTATGTTCTCATCAATTTCAAGTAACCATTTAGTTGTTCTTGAAGGTCTTAATTTTGAAGTTTGTCTTTCTTCCTCCCAAGAGACTTCATTTCTCATATAATTTGGAGATGTGTTACATTGATTTGGTTCTTGTGTACCATTATCATGGTCAATTCCTGCATATTCAATCGGTGGATTGTCATTGTCAATGTACACACTTCTATTGTCCATATCTACATGTTCATTTTCAAAACCTACATTTTCATCTTCAATCACTACATTCTCATTTTCAATATTATTGTCATAAATCATTTTAAATTCATGTTCTTCTTCACTTGAAATCACATTTAAGGGTGGGCCTATGCCTACATCTTCATTAATATTTAATATACCTTGTCTCTTGTTCCGATGGGAAATCCTATCCATTTCTCTACACACTTCAATCTCTTCATTTGTGAGTTTCCTCTTTTGTTTATGCTTTTGACGACTACTAGTCCCCATAATGAGACCAAAAATTTAATGCAAAAACCTTTGGTAATAGACAAATTCCAACCAAGAAGGGGGAAAAAGTGGATTTTTGTCTTACTAAAACTGTAATCCTGTGATTCTCTGTAGAAAAATGTGCTTCTCGAATAGGGACCCAGAGAATAAACTTTTTACTTTTCAATGCTAGTGAAAAGAATTAGATATCTGATATTATCAGATATCTAAAATTTCCCGCCCAAATTTTGCCAAACTCTCTCTCTCTCTCTCTCTTAGGTATTATTGAACATATAATATAAATATTATATACTTATATTCTAGTATTATACAATAGAGAAATAAATAATAATAATATAATACAATACTAATATAAAAATTTATATAATACTAATGCTATGCTACTATCATTTAATATTAATATTTAAAAAAATTGTAATATATAACTTAAAATTGAAAAAAAAACTCAACTCATTTAATATTAACATAAAAAAAAATTTAATATGTAACTTGAAATTGAAAAAATCAGTCAAAATGAAATGCTAGATTAGGCGGGAAATTTTGGATATCCAAAATTTTTGGATATCCAATTTTATCAAATATCTGATTAGGCTTGGTATTTGCCTTGGGCAATGCCAAACGTGAATGGTCAACCCATTAGACATGTTGAGGATATGTCTTTTGATCTCTAGACTTTGACCATGTATCTACCGACTTTTTTTTCACCCAAAATTGATGAAACAAAAAGGGTTTCTTAAAGACTTTATCAACTTTCCATCAATATAATTGTTGTCAAATTTTGAGTTCAGTAAGTAATTATTACTTATTTTTAAATGAGTTATCTTTAAAGTCGTAATTGACATAGTGATTAAAAAATAACTATAACTTTCAAACCGTTTAACCATTTGAAATCCAAAACATGCATCATATTCTATGCTTCAGTGACTATAAGAAAAAAAAAGTTTTCAATTTTGTAAAGTTTAGAATTAGTTAAGGTGGTCAGACACGAGAGTTTTTTTTATTTTGAATAAGTTGTAGCAAAAAATTCATAATTAATTATTTAATTGACAAAAAAATACACAAAAATATGTGTCACATCCGGGCATGAGCCTACTACTTATATCTAGAATCTTGGGAAAATATATCATCATTTGATTGTGATTAAGGTGGTCAGACATACACGTACTTTTTATCTTTTCCCTAAAATTTTCATACTACTGAATTGAAATCTAAAATTTTGAATAATTAGATTAATTTTTTTTTCAGACAAGGGCTAGTAGTTTAGAAAATACATTAAATTTCCTACAGATTCTATTGTTACAACTTTTTCACATAAGGTTGATAAGATGTTCAACTTTTTACGTCAAGTTGACTAACCTTGATTTTCTGATTTTTCATTGCCACTTACGGCCATAGTTTGGTATACCATGATCCTGCACATACCCATTGATGTATACTAATTTATGTTTATGTGGATGTCTTAGGTTTTGTAAATTTCCCATGCCTTATAGTTATTCTTGTATGTTTATGGATTTTTATTGTTACTGTATGATTTATACTTTATTAGAATATGTATGTTTTATTTTGATGCAGAGGCTAGTGGTGGATTTGTAATCTTCATAGGAGAATATCATATTTCTCCTTTGTTTTGTAACAAAACTCTACTTTCCTTGAACCAAGGATTAAATCCAAGGCCCAACCCACATAATAGACCTATCAGAGGTCAAACTCAACATCTTGTAACCCACTAGACTCCACAACTTTAGATTCTCTCCCACATCTTCATACCCAATCACGCAACCATACTTCATGTCCCAAGATTGTTCTCAAACTAACCATTCAAGCACCCTTGAATCTCTTGATGGGTGTTCCAAAACCTTCAAAGTTTCTAAACATACTCAAAACATCTTATCTCTCATATTCAAACTCATAATCTTTAGTGGTTATCTTCCCATAACCAAACTTCTCTCTTTAGGCTTGCCCTACTAGCCCTATCCAGCGATAAATTTGCATATTTCTAAAAATTATTTCAAATGACTCCCCTATAAAATTAGAGATCAAAATACCCTTTTCCAATTTATTAAACATATGTTGAAATCAAGCCCACTTGTTTCTTAACTTCTCCTCCAAAAACTATTGCTCCATTTTCATGTCTAGGCCTAATAGCCCCATTTTACAAAGAAACCCTATCATGATTGTATACCTTGACCTTGCCACTTACTAAAGTATCTTGAAATGAAATAAAACCAAATATTTTGACATCCTTTAGGACATGGACCCTCTGCACATACCCCAACTCACAAACCCTCACCAAATCAAGCCTATAACTAGGGCTTTCTCACAAATGGTTTAAAACTCACTTTTTGGATTCAATGTTTGATCCTACACCATTTCATCAACATGTCCTAACATGTTCCAAAGGAAAAAAATCCTCTCATTCAATCCAAACTCCTGCTACACTTATGACCCTTACTTTATGCACCTTTCACCCTATCAACTTGCACAATTTGGTAATTAACCTGCATATTTATTAAAATCCTACATAATAATGGAAAATTACATAATATACAAGTGTTGGATCCATCCCATAACCATAGTAACCACACAAAGTGGATGGATCCAACTAATTCATCCTTTGTTCAATGCACAAACCCACTACTACTACAAGACAATCATGTAGAATGCACTCAAAAGGGTTAGTAACTAAATCTAAAGTGCTTCAAAATGATGTTTATCACTTTTCCATAGTGATTCTACAAATTAGAATGCAAGAAAATGAAAACAAACTTCAAGAAATACAAGAAATTAGTTTCTCATTTCAACTAAGGAACACTACGAGTTTTGACATCAACTGAGATTATGTTGCCAAATTTAAATGAATTTGAATCTCCAAAAATTCAGATCGGTTATTGTAGGCCTCAACAACATGATCCTGTAGCACTTGATGATTCAATGATACCTTGTACAAGCTCCAACATATGATCCTATAAAGATCATCGATTTCATGTTGAGTGCACCTTGAGGGACACTTTGGTCTAGAGTGGTTGACATCGTTCGAGTGAGTACATGTGCAAAATGAGGTTCCCACTAGTGTTTACTCGACCAATTGGAGCTATTGGCACGGACAGTTTGAAAGATACACAATGTTGCTCATTTCAACTGAGGAACACTACAAGTTTTGACATCAACCAAGATTGTGTTGTCAAATTTAAACGAATTTGAATCTCTGAAAAATGAGATAGGTTATTATAGACCTCCACAACATGATCTTGTAGGACCTGATGGTTTGATGATACCTTGTACGAGCTTTGATATATGAGCCTGTAAAGATCACCAATTTCATGTTGAGTGCACCTTGAGGGACACTTCAGTTTGGAGTGGTTAGAAATGTTCGAGTCAGTACATGTATGAAATGAGGCTACCACTAGCATTTACTCAACCAATTAGAGCTATTGGCATAGATGGTTTGATGTGACGACAGACAATTTGAAAGATACACAATGTTGCTCATTTCAACTAAGGAACACTATGAGTTTTGACATCAACTGAGATTGTGTTGCCAAATTTAAATGAATTTGAGTCTCCAAAAATTGAGATAAGTTATTATAGGCCTTGACAATATGATCTTGTAGTACCTGATGGTTCAATGATACCTCATACGAGATCCAAGATATGATCTCATAAAGATCTCCTATTTTATGTTGAGTGCACCTTGAGGGACACTTTGGTTCGGAGTGGTTAGCAACATTCAAGCAAGTGTGTGAAATGAGGTTGCCACTAGTGTTTACCTAGCCAATTGAAGCTATTGGCATAGATGGTTTGATGTGATAATGGATGGTTTGAAAGATACACAATGATGCTCATTTCAACTGAGGAACACTATGAGTTTTGACATCAACCAAGATTGTGTTGTCAAATTTAAAGAAATTTGAATCTAGGAAAATTGAGATAGGTTATTGTAGGCCTCAACAACATGATCCTATAACACTTGATGGTTTGATGATACCTTGCATGAGCTTTGAGATATGACCCTGTAAAGATCATCGATTTCATGTTGAGTGCACCTTGAGAAACACTTTAGTCCAGAGTGGTCAGTAGCATTCAATGGAGTACATGTGTGAAATGAGGTTTCCACTAGTGTTTACTTGGCCAATCAAAGCTATTGGTGCAAATGGTTTGATGTGACAACAAACGGTTTGAAAGATACCCAATGTTTCTCATTTCAACTAAGGAACACTATGAGTTTTTGACATCAGCCAAGATTGTGTTGGCAAATTTAAATGAATTTGAATCTCCAAAAATTGAGATAGTTTATTGTATGCCTCAACAACATGATCATGTGGCACTTGACGGTTTAATGATACCTTACACAAGCTCTGAGATATGACCCCATAAATATTGTCAATTTCATGCTAAGTACACCTTGAGGGACACTTTGGTTTGGAGTGGTTGGCAATGTTTGAGTGAGTATGTGTGCTAAACAAGGTTTCCATTAGCGTTTACCCAACTAATTTGTGCTATTGGCATATATGGTTTGATTTGATGATGAAAGGTTTGAAAGATACACAATGTTAATGCTCATTTCAACTGAGGAAGTGTATCATCTTAAAATGGAAGAACTTCCATGTTAAGAACATTTAGCCCTATGAGTAAGTGGTTTGGGGTCATGTGTCAAGCACTTTGAATAGGTCTTTGCATGGATCTAGCTTTTGTTCAAAATTTGGCTAAGTTAGATATCTAGATGTTGTCATTATGGCAACATATAATCTATGTAAAGATTACACATGATAAAGAGAAAGTATAACAAAGTGCAAAGCAAAATTATCTAACTGTAAAGCAATATTTTCCTAGTGTACCTGGAGATAGTTTTGATTGATGATGTCGATTGGAGTAATTTTAGTGCTTGTGCACTTGAATATAGATACTATGATGACTGTTGAAGACTCACCTAAGAGTGCAAGTCTGTATGGCCTGTACGGAAGAAGTTATGGCAGTTTTACCAGAGACAGTGTTAAGTCGACAAGATAGAATATCAAGACAGAATTGGTAAGGAGTTAAGGGATTATTTTTTTTATCAAAATAATGTCTTAATAATATGAAGGGATGACATCCTAGATGTTAACCCTTGGGTAAATATGTATTTTGTAATAAGCTTTTGTGAAGTCGACTATAAGAGTTATTAGTCCTAATAACTTGTATAAATGTAAGGCATATGGAATGTGAAGTAGAAGTAAGAATTTTAATATTATAGATGATATAGAGAACATATGTGTGAAAGATATTGATGTGTAATTGTGAAAGCAAAGCAAGCAGCATAAGGTTATGTACCTTGCCCTATTTTGTAATCAGTAATCATTGTACATTACTTGTTTGCGCAGTGGGCTCATCTTGTAATCATATTTTGTACTACCAACTCTTAGTAGGGTTGAGGCTTCTAACAAGGCCTAAAGTCCCCTAATCAGGACTGAGACACTATATGCATGTAACAGGCTCTTAACAGGGTCAACATCTTTAACAAGATACTTTTGATTAGTGGATCTTTGTGGGTACCATCCCCACCGGGGTTTTCCCTTGGCCAGGGTTTCCTCAAGAACAAATAATGTGTTATGAGTTCATTTGCTTTACTATTATGCATTTTCTTTAGTTTACTATGTTATGCATGTATCAAGATAATCTATTATATCCATAATTGGGAAAAAGTAAAAAGTTTTAGAATAATGATTCACCCCCCCTCTCAGTATTCCCTATTTCTAACAATTGGTATCAGAGCTTAGTTACTTGGAAAAGAATCATTCAAGAAAAGCCTAGTAGCTTGAGTAAGATCTCTATGGATATGGATAGACTACAAAAGAATCTTAAAGAATCTCTTGAACAAATTGATATACTTACTAAAGAACGAGATACTCTGAAAGGAAAATATGATGATGCAAAGAACCTCATTAAGAAATTGAAAGATAAGCTGGAAGAATTGAAATCAGAAAAGGAATCTACAATTCAAATTAAATATTGTGATGATAACCTGGAAAAAGAAAAAGAGATCCTTAAACATGAATTAAAGATAGTGAACCTGAAGTTGAGATTGAAAGATGGAAATAGCAAGAATGAAGAAAATCTGAAATCTGAGAATGAAAATCTAAAATCTGAGAATGAAGATCTGAAATCTAAACTTTGTAAAGTGAAATCTAAACTTGAGAAAACCAAATTGTAGTATGTTGAACTTGAAAAGTACAATACAATTATGAAAGGTGAACCGACTCAGTCTAAGTAGCAACTTGAGAGGCTATATTCCACTAGTGAGAAGATTGATGAACAAATGTCTTATCAAAAGCCATTTTATGATAAAACTGGTCTTGGATTTAACTCATCTAAAGTGAGTGAAGAAAGCAAGGAACCAGATCTGAAAGTTTCTAAGAACATAGAAGAAAATAAATCTGATGAAGTTGACAAATCTGAAGATACACCTAAAGAAGAAGAACCACCTAAGCAAGAAGAATCACCTAAAGGTATGCAGAGATAATTTAAAGGTAAATGTTTGCATGTAATACTTTTGGTCATATGAATAAATATTGTATAGGTAAGTAATTTAAACCTCTTAATGGATATTGTTATAATTGTCATGGTTTTGGACATAGAGCTATTGAATGTAGGAAGCCTAAATTTAATGAGAATAATAATAATAATAGTAGAATGTTTAGAGATACTAACCATGTAGATAAGAGACCTACTAAAGATATGAACAAGGGAAATGGAATAGTATGTTATAGATGTAACAAGGTTGGACACATTGCTAGGAATTGCAGATCACAAATCAACCAGTCAAGACCGAGATATGGAAACAATGGAGTAGTTTGTCAAATATGTAACATGATTGGTCAAACATCAAGGTTTTGTAGGATGAATAACATGAGAAACCCTAACCCTAGAAGTCATGCAAGGAGAAATGAAAATGAAAGCATCAGTCAAAGCGGATGCTATAGTAATTCAGAAGAAGTGAAGTTTGTCAAAGCCATAGATCAAGGAGACACATTCAGCACTGAAGGTAATCACAAAGGTAAAGTATCTAATGGTAAGAGTGAATCTTTACCTAACCCATCTCAAAGTACTTAATTCATGAAAAACATAGTAGAATAGGAACTTAGGATAGTGTAGAAGTTAGTATAGGATGAATTGAGTCTTGCGTAGTTGATGCAAGGTAGTATATGATGTAGTGATGCTATGGTTAAGAGTGCATAAGATAATATGATGTTATGCGAGATTGCAAGAAGTTTTAAGTTTTGCAAGTAAATAGGAACAACTTTTTGAAAAGAAGTGAAAAAGGAATTGAATGCAATGTCATAATTTTGTAAGATTGAAAGGTTAAAAGCTTATGATTGGTATTATTTGATCAATAAGGCAAATACAAGTGTTAAGGAGATCAAAGGAGTAGTGATTCGAAGTAGTTTGCAAAGATTTGGTGAAATAATTTTGTGTCAGATCTACGCAAGCCCTAAATCACAAAATTGAGGTATTTAACTAAGAAAATCTAAATTAGTTAGAGAATTTGTAGAAGATATGGATTTTTCATTGATTCACAATGTAAGAGATAAGAACAAACCTAGGATCAAAAGGGAACTAGTAGAACCCTTGGAAGAAGACCCTAAATTGGCTTTATCATCTATACCAGATGGAGTTGTACATTTAGAGAATGTTAGAAGATATTTGGGATGTAAACTTGAAACCCTTAGTGATAGTGATTTTACCAAAGAATATGAAAAGCTTTACAATCAGGATATGTCATTGAGAGTAGGGTTTGAGCATTTGAAGGATAATGAAATCATAAAGTATTCTTTACAATATGAATTTGATGATGAAGAATGCACTAAGATAATTTAGAGCAGAATTCATAATGGAAAGTTTTGGTTAGATGACAGAGTGATAGACATTACTTGGTGTAGGAGCACACCTAGGCTAACCTCCATGCTTAGAAGTTTTTGGCTCGTACTTGACTCTAGCCAAGTCAAGAAGAGTAGATCAGTTTTTTCAAGGACCTTAGAAGGTCATTTTCAATGTAGGTTAAGTGAGTTAGTCACTAGGACTAAGGTCACACTAATAGCCAATGTTAGTAGTTTTTAATTCTTAGTGTTAATAGTTAGAGTTTGAGTCTTTAATGTGTTCTAAGAACATAATGAGGTTGTAAATATGCCATAAGGTCATTAATGGCCTTGGATCCTCAAAACATAGGAGTTTAAGAGTCCTAAGAAATAGGATTGAGGCATATGTGAAAGTTGCCAAATGTTGCAAAGAAGTTGTCATGACAACATTTGCAATTATTGCAAATGTTGCATGCAACTCGGTTATCTTTGGACCCCCTTGATTATAGGAGGTGGGAGATCAGCCAAAAGGCCCTAGAATGGTTGAAATGGAATCTTATGTGATGTAAGACTTGAATCTCAACGTGTGTGATGCATTGTAATAGTTTTGAGTTTGTTAATAGAGCTCTGCAACAATGTTACCAAGATTTTCCTAAGCTTTTGAGTTGATAGTCATACCTAATGGATTGAAAATGCTAAGTTAATGATTTCATAATTTTCTTTAGGATATTTGAAGACTTTTTCATTTGATAAGAAATGTGTTTTGAGTAGCTTTAGGGCATCGGTTAAATTGTTTTAGTTCTAGAGTTCTCACTAGTTTTGTTTTGAACAGTTCGAGCATTCATGGCTCCCCCATGAAATATAGAAATGGGAAACACCTAAGGGTAGATGGAAATGCTAGGGGAGTCATTAGTGTATATAATTTTAGGATTAGGAGGCATGAAAGTTTGGAGAGCTATTTTTAATGCTAGGGCCTAGGCGAGCATGACAGAGCTCGGTTAGAGGTCTAGGTTGTGAAGAAATAGAGATTTCTTGCAGGGTTGAAAGGTATAGTACAGCTCCAAGACTTTTTTTGGAAGGTTTTTATCATATCTAAATTTCTTACAAAGATTGGGTTCATACCAATCATTTTCATTGATTTTTGAGCAAGATTTATAATAGCACATAGTCAGTCCTAGAAAGTAGGTCAATTAGCCTTGTTTTCCCTAGATTGTAGGAAGGTGGTGTATGGAGGCTTCTAGGACCAAAGAGTTGTAGAATATTTAGTAAGATCCAAAAGGGTATCTAAATCCCCAATTGGTTTTACAATTTGTTTGGAAAATTTTGAAAAGAAAAGCCAAAATCTCTGCAAAAGGCTACAAGGATTAGGCCTATTTTTAAGGTTTCTAAATGATGAACTATTGAAGCCGATGAGAATATGATTCAAGATCCTTCTAAAATGGATTAATTGGACCAAGTTATGAATTTTTATACAAGGATGAAGACCCCTGCAATGAAGATTGGATTTTGTGGAGAATTGGCACTTAGAGCTTTCTAAGTGAGTGAGGAGAATTGAACTATCTATAGGGTGTTAGTCTTCTAAGGTTAAGAAAAAAGGATAAGAACTCTTAGAGAAGATTTAGGATTGGTGTTAGTTAATCACCTAAACCAATCAGGACCTAGAGGAGACTAGGTTCTTAGAAGAGACAAGCTAGGTCTCTTAGCAGCAATGCAAGAAAACCTTAGGACACTCACACCATATTTGTATCAGAGCTTGAATTGATCAGGCTTGTGGTGGATGTTACAGCCTACTAAATCACTAGGAGAAAATACACCAATTGGATTAGTAGAAGAAAAAACCATGGTGACTAACACTGAGCTAGCCAAGAAGTTTGAGGAACAAGAAGAAGACAATAAGTTGCTAAGAGCAAGACTAGCTCAAATGGAGCAGCTCTTGGGTGAAGTCCAAGACAAAGAAGATAAGGTCAAGAAAAAAATTGACCAAAAGGAAGAAGCTGAAGAAAGGGAGAAGGAATTAGAGTTGGAGGAGGAAGCACCAACACATGATCCTATTCTTCTTGAAGAGACATTCTTTAAGGCATTGAAAGCATTGAGTGGAAAAGCTTTGGAAGGTGTGCCACTATTTAGTGGACAAATGGATCCAGATTCAGTTGTGGATTGGATTGATAGCATTGAGAACCATTTTGAATGTGATGGTATCTCTGAGGCACAAAAATTTTTTGTGGCCAAGTCTAGACTAAGATTTTAGCTCTTACTTGGTGGAAGTTTGTGCAAACTGAGAGGGAAAAGGATGGAAAAGGTCCTATAGTGACATGGAAGGGCATGGTATCAAAAGTGAAGTAGACCTACCTTCCTGATGACTATGAAGTTTAGCATCATAGGAGGAGACACAATCTTAGACAAAGATTTAGATGTCCAAGCATACATCGAGGAGTTTCAAAAACTATGTTTGAGATCTAAGGTAATTGAAGAAGAAAGCATCAAGCTTGCAAGGTATTTGAATGGCCTCAAATGGTCTATTCAAGAAGAGATGAGTCTAGTGAAATTCAAATCCATTCACCAATGCTATAAAATGGCCTTGAAGATAGAGGAGAAGAGAAAGAGGAAAGAAGAAACCTCTAAAGGTAAAGGTAAAGGAAAGGATAGTAAAGGTCAAAGAGGTGGCTATGGTGGGAGAAGTTCTAAATCAAGGAGTCAAGGTGACACAAAATTTAGTGAGTAGCAAGAAGGAAGTTCAAGTAGAGGTGGTAGAGGAAGGAGTTCTAGCTCTAACTCTAGAGGAAGAAATGGTGGACAAGGAGGAAGAGGCAATTACTTTTCCAATATGAAGTACTACCATTGCAATCAAATGGGGCACCCTACCTATAGATGTCCTGAGAAAGGTGGTTCTTCACAAAGAGGTGACAAGAGAGCTAACCTAGTCCAAGATGAGTCTAATGCAGCAGAGAAGCATGTTGAAGTACCATTGAATTTAGAAGAGGGAGAGAACCTCATGATGAGGAGAACTTTGATCAATGAGCCGGTGAAGGAGAAGCCAAGCCAAAGGAGGTCTTTGTTTAGGATTAAGTGTAAGATGATGGGAAAGTATGTAGGATCATTATAGATTCAAGCTCTACTAACAATATTGTGTTAGCGAAAGCAATCAACAAGATAAAGTTGACAAGGATACCCCACACCAATCCTTACAAAGTCACTTGGCTCAATAAAGGCCAACATGTGTTAGTGAATGAGCAAGCATGGGTGGATTTCTCCATTGGTAGGTACAAAGACAAAGTGTTATGTGACATGTTTCCTATGGATGCATGCCATTTTCTCCTAGGTAGACCTTGGCAATTTGACCACCAAGCCATACATGATGGAGGAAAGAATTCTTATTCTTTCAAGAAGGACAATGTAACCTTCAAAATTTAGTCATTGTTGGAAGATGCTAAGGTGAAGAAACTAGATCCAAATGTACTCATGGTGGGTGAAAAGGAGTTCTTACAAGCTATGGAAAAGAGTATTGTAAGTGATGAAAAACCATCAACCTTACCCCCTAAAAGAGCCATAAGTCATAGGATAGACCTTATCCCAGGAGCTAGCCTACCTAACAAAGAAGCCTATAAAATGACCCCTCAACAAAATGAAAAATTAGCAAGACAAATACAAGAGCTTCTAAACCAAGGCTTCATTAGAAAGAGTATTAGTCCATGTGCCATACCCACTGTACTTGCACCTAAGAAAGGAGGAACTTGGAGGCTTTGTATTGATTCAAGGGCTTTCAATAGGATAACTATAAGGTATAAGTTCCCTATCCCAAGGATTGAAGACTTGATGGATTGTTTAGGTGAAGCAAAGTACTATAGCAAAATAGACTTAAAGAGTAGCTATCACCAAATAAGGATACCTGAAGGAGATGAGTGGAAAAAAACCTTTAAGACCAATGAAGGGTTGTATGAATGGCTTGTCATGCCATTTGGGTTATCCAATGCCCCCTCCACATTCACAAGGATCATGAATGAAGTCCTAAAAGACTACATATGAAAGTTTATAGTTGTATGTCTAGATGATATACTAATCTATAGCAAGAAAAGGGGTGAGCAGCTAGAGCATCTTGATATTGTTTTCAAGAAGCTAGATGATGAGAAGTTGATGATCAACTTAGAGAAGTGTGAGTTCATTAAAACAGAGCTAGTGTAACTTGGATTTGTCCTATCACATGGAAATCTGAAAATGGACAAAAGCAAAATGGAGGCTATCATGAATTGTCCTACTCCAAGGACAAAAATAGAGGTAAGGAGTTTTCATGGCCTTGCACAATATTATAGGAAGTTTATAAGAAAGTTTAGTCCAATTTGTACTCCAATGTTGGATACTCTAAAGGGGGGAATGAAAACCAAGTTTGTTTGGAATGAGCATGCTAACAAAAGCTTTGAGTTGCTGAATGAGAAAATAGCTACCCAGCCTATTTTAGTGCTACCAAGCTTCGAGAAGCTTTTCACCATTGAATGTAATGCTAGCAATGTGGTAATTGGGGCCATTCTAAGCCAAGAAGGTAGACCAATGGCTTTCCATTCAGAGAAGTTAAGTGAAGCAAAGAAGAAGTACTCTTCTTATGACCTAGAGATGTATGCATTGGTTCAAGCTCTAAGGAAATGGAGGCACTACTTGCTTCCCAAGGAGTTCATTGTGTATTCAGACAACCAAGCACTTAGTTTCTTGAGTTCACAAGAGAAGTTGAGTCATAAGCACATGAAGTGGGTTGAGTACCTACAAGCTTATACCTTCAATATCAAACACAAGAAAGGTGTCCTCAATAAAGTGACATGTACATTGTCAAAAAGAGCTCTCACAATTCAAGAGATTCAGTTGAAGATCATGGGAATAGATCATTTCAAGGATCTATATGGTGATGATGAGGATTTTTCTGAAATTTATAAGGTATGTGTTGAATACAAGAATCATTTTCATAGTAGATATGATGAGTATACTTTGCAAAGTGATATTTTGTTTAAGGGGAATCAATTATGTGTTCCTAGAGGCTCTATTAGAGAGAATTTGATACAAGAAAATCATAATGGTGCTTTGAGTGGTCACTTTGTGATCACTAAGACTCAAGAACTTGTTTCAAGGTTCTATTATTGGCCAAGGATAAATCTAGATGTTAAGAGGTATGTGGAAAGTTGTGTGGTATGTCAAAAGGCCAAGGGCACTTCTACAAATGCAAGTCTTTATCAACCACTACCTGTTCCTACTAGGCCATGGGAATGTTCAAGTATGGATTTTGTCATTGGGTTACCCAAGACAAGACAAGGTATGGACAATGTTTATGTGGTTGTCGATAGATTTAGCAAGATAGCTCACTTTGTGCCATGCAAGACCACCAATGATGCTATTCAAATAGTGTCATGCCCATAGTTTCTCACTAAAAAACACACCAACTTTTTTTTTTTTTAAGTAGGTTAAATAAGTTTATGTCTAGAGGTTAACAATGGACTAAAGTTTGAATGGTTAACATGAGCGAGAGTTGATTTAGTCTCATTTGACTGGTAGCATGATGAGGGGTTATCGACCATGGCCATCTTAACTAGGTTGAATGTCTCAATGACTATGAGGACTATGCTGAACTATCTGATTATAACAATGGTTATCTATAGTAGTAATGTGTGTCATGCAAATTTTAATTGAGTCTTAGTTATTTTGATAACATTTATTAAATCCTAATGACCACTTTACATTTATTTTTTGTCACTAAAACCAAATATTTAAATGAATTAAGTTGACTAGCTAATGGTTAAACAAATCAATTATCAAAAGTTAATTTTACATTTAGATTCAGTCAATAGGTTTATCTAACATTCTCTAGTAGATTAGCGAATCACTAACTGTTTAATTAAAATAACCTTTATTAAAATGAATTAATTTTAATTAAACTAAATAAGATTAGATCAAAATACTAGTCACATCATGATAGTGACTTAGGTAAATCATATTATCATAAACCTTATTAAATGTGCTTACTAAGAAGATTTCAATAAATATGATTTCTGAAAAATGAATTAATGATCCACTTGTGAAGTGATTATTTAATAAAAATATTTATTAAATAATATTATATTTAAACAATATAGCCTCTCTTTTCTTCAAAGAAATAGTGAGAATCCATGGGTTACCTATCAACATTGTGTCAGATAGAGGCACTAAATTCATGAGTCATTTTTGGAAGACTCTTTGGAAAAGGTTAGGCACTAACTTGTCCTTTGGATTGAGCTACCATCCCCAAACTAATGGTTAGACCGAGGTTGTCAATAGAAGCCTTGGAAATCTACTAAGGTGTTTGACCAAGGAGTATGGTCAACAATGGGATCAGTTGATTGGGCAAGCTGAATATGCCTACAATGACACTACAAATAGATCCATAGGGAAGAGTCCATTTGAAATAGTGTATGGACTACATCCTAGAGGTGTTTGTGAACTGAGGGATTTGAAGGATGGAGTGAAAGGAAGTGGATATGTTGATGACTTTGCATATGCTATGCAAGAGATACATGAAATAGTGAGGAAGACCTTGATAGAGAACACCATGAAACACAAAGCCAAGGTGGATGAAAGTAGAAGGACATTGCAGTTCCATGTAGGTGACTTGGTTATGGTGCATCTTAAAAATTCAATATTACAAAAGGGATTACCTCACAAGTTGCGAATGAGGAGGATAGGTCCTTGTCCTATCTTAGCTAAGTATGGTGATAACGCTTTCAAAGTTGAGCTCCTGAAAGATAGTGGACTATCTCCTATTTTCAATATTGCAAACTTAGTCCATTATAGAGGACCACAACAAGACATGGATCAAAATCTTCATAAAGTGATCAGAGATGTGGAAGAATTGCAATTACCTACTGTTACAGTCACAAGAGCTGATAGTGTCTTGGACACAAGGGTCTATAAAAAGACTAGAACTAAAGAGTATAAGGAACATCTCATAAAGAAGTATGGGCATATAGATGCTGATGCACTATGGATAAAAGGGTCAGAAATCAAGAAGATGGGGACTGATCCAAGCATCCTCAATCCAAGGGTGGATTGATCTTTTTATTTTGAGGAGGATGGTGCAGGAGCACACCTAGGCTAACCTCCATGCTTAGTATTTTTTGGCTTGTACTTGACTCTAGCCAAGTCAAGAAGAGTAGATTAGTTTGTTTTAAGACCTTAGAAGGTCATTTTCAATGTAGGCTAAGTGAGTTAGTCACTAGGACTAAGGTCACACTAATAGCCAATGTTAGTAGTTTTTAATTCTTAGTGTTAATAGTTAGAGTTTGAGTCTTTAATGTGTTCTAAGAACATAATGAGGTTGTAAAGATGCCATAAGGTCATTAATGGCCTTGGATCCTCAAAACATAGGAGGTTAATAGTCCTAAGAAATAGGATTGAGGCATATGTGAGAGTTTCCAAATGTTGCAAAGAAGTTGTCATGACAACATTTGCTATTATTGCAAATGTTGCATGCAACTCGGTTATCTTTGGATTCCCTTGATTATAAGAGGTGGGAGGTTGGCCAATAGGCCCCAGAATAGTGGAAATGGCATCTTATGTGATGTAAGACTTGAATCTCAAGGTGTGTGATGCATTGTAATAGTTTTGAGTTTGTTAATAGAGCTCTGCAATAGTGTTACCAAGATTTTCCTGAGCTTTTGAGTTGAAGGTCATACCTAATGGATTGAAAATGCTTAGTTAGTGATTGCATAGTGTTATTTAGGATATTTTAAGACTTTTTCATTTGATAAGAAAGGTGTTTTGAGTAGATTTAGGGCATCGGTTAAATTATTTTAGTTCTAGAGTTCTCACTGGTTTTGTTTTGACCAGTCCGAGCATTCATGGCTCCACCATGAAATCTAGCCATGGGAAACACCTAAGGGTATATGGAAAGACTAGGGGATTCATTAGTGTATATAAGTTTAGGATTAGGAGGCATGAAATTTTGGAGAGCTATTTTTAATGCTAGGCCCTAGGCGAGCATGACAGAGCCCGGTTAGAGGTCTAGGTTGTGAAGAAATAGAGATTTCTTGCAGGGTTGAAAGTTACAGTACAACTCCAAGACTTTTTATGGAATTTTTTCATCATATCTAAATTTCTTATGAAGATTGGGTTCATACCAATCATCTTCATTGATTTTTGAGAAAGATTTCTAATAGGATAGTCAGTCCTAGAAAGTAGGTCAATTAGCCCTATTTGCCCTAGATTGTACGAAGGTGGTGTACGGAGGCTTCCAGGACCAAAAAGTTGTAGAATATTTAGTAAGAGCCAAAAGGGTATCTTAATCCCCAATTGGTTTTACAAGTTGTTTGGAAAAGTTTGAAAAGAAAAGCCAAAAGCCTCTGCAAAAGGCTACAAGGATTAGGCCTATTTTTAAGGTCTCTAAATAATGAACTATTGAAGCCGATGAGAATATGATTCAAGATCCTTCTAAAATGGATCAATTGAACCAAGTTATGAATGTTTCTACAAGGATGAAGACCCCTACAATGAAGATTGGAGTTTGTGGAGAATTGGCACTTAGAGCTTTCTAAGTGAGTGAGGAGAATTGAACTATCTATAGGGTTTTAGTCTTCTAAGGTTAAGCACAAAGGATAAGAACTCTTAGAGAAGAGTTAGGATTGGTGTTAGTTAATCACCTAAACTAATCAGGACCTAGAGGAGACTAGGTTCTTAGAAGAGATAAGCTAGGTCTCTTAGTAGGAGTGCAAGCAAACCTTGGGACACTCACATCATTACTGCTAACCTAATTCATGAAGTAACCGGTTTGTCTAAATCTAGAGTCATACCGTTAAATGAGAAGAACATGAGAAAAATTATATTAGACAACACTAAATCATCTTAAAATGGTAGAGGTATAGTGATTAGCAAGATACAACATGATGATGTTAGGTATTTGTGCAAGATCCTTACAACTAAATTTTGTGCTAATTCAAGAGAAGATGACATGGTTGCTGGAATGATACATGTAGCCTATTTGATATGTGTTGATAAAGTACAAGTAGACATGTGTGAGATATTGAGAATTGAGTTATTTGAAAACTTGGAGAAGATAAAGAAGATTGAGAACTCCCAGTTTAGATTCTCATCATTGATCACTTATATGTTTTTCCATTTGTTAAGAAGATTTCCTTACACCATTGGTGATGATTGGAATGATGGTAAGACTATACACACTCAAGTAGTGCACTTCTCTAAGTCATTATATCCAAGGGAATCCATGAATGGGAAACCTTAGAAAGCGACCTAGAGCTCTCTATGCATGGATTTGCAAGATATTAAAATTGCTCTCAGCTAGAGCTATTACGCTTATGACCTTGCTAGTTAACCATACAATGAGAGATTCAAATGAAGACAAGGGAAAGAATGCCAATATCCCCAAGAATCAAATGGAAATGCAATGCAATGCAAGCTAATCTATGAGAATGGAAATATGCAAGCTATGCTATGAAAGGAAAGAACAAGTATTACAATCCTTCCTAATTAAGCTATGTGAGATTAATCTAAAGCATGAAAGGAAATCTAAACTATGAATGCCATGATAATGAAATTACTATGCAAGAATGAAACTATGAAAATATGTAGATGCAAAAGCCAAGAATGCTCCAAAATCTTCAAAAGCTCCAAAGTGACCTAGAAAACTTGCAGCATAACATTAGCATAAAAAGAATCTTATGCAAATGAGGAAGAGAGCTCTCCTTTTATAAGAAATGAAAAGGAATGGACCATGGAGATTAAGAGCCAAAAGATTTAATCAAGGGGGGAGCATGAAGAGGAGCAATCCATGTGCACAAGTATCCTCCAATGAGAAAATAAGAGTTGACTTTTGTGTCCATATGAGATGAAAATTACTTTTTCCCTTTTTATAAAATAAGAATAATACTTTATTTGTGCAACTTAGGATAAGAGGAAAAGGTAGGGGCTTTTTATTTAATAAAAGGGGAGGAAATATTCCTTTTAATTAAATAAAGACTTAGGATAAAATGGTTAGCCCATGGAATAATCGAATAAATGATAACATAGGATTTAATCAAGGAAATTGATATTAAGCTGAAAAATGTTGATTTTTGAAAATATTGATTCAGGAATTTGATAAATTATTGAATGGGGGCCCAAAGTCTAGGTGACCATTTTAGGGTGCATACAAAGACCACAATGGAAAGGATACACAAAGTGTATATGATACATCTTATTGACAAGGTCAATGAGAGTGCAGTGTTGGTAATAAAGACATTTCAGAATTTGATGAAAAATAGATCAAGGATCCCTCAGTCAATTGTTGAAAAGTATAAGAATGAGATATGTTTTATGGTTGACACTGACTTTACATACATTGAAGCAATTGAACCTAGAGTAGAGTTCATAGACCCTCTTGGCTATGAAATTTTTGAAACTGAAGCAAAAGAGTATGTGAGTAGATTGCTTAAGAGCAAGTTGGATATTCATAGCAACATATTTGGGACTTTTGAGGAGAACTTCAACTCCACAAAGTCTATTTAGGAAGAAAAATAGTCAAAGAAGAGAGTAGAAAGTACAATTAAAAATATTGTAAAGGACACAGGAATAACAGAACAAGAGTTTATGATTGCAAAGTAGACAAAAACTATTAGAGACATTGGAAAAAAGGAAGTTTTATTTGTTCCACCCCTATTAGTGGTTGAAACTAGAAATTTGCAGCATGTAGTGAAAGTAGAGCAAGAAGAACAAGAAGTTAGGAAGTCTACAAGATCATCTTCAACTCCACCAGGAAAAAGAGTGAAAGAGATTGCTACTAGACTAGGAAAAAGGCAGAAGACAATAGTTCGACTGGTACAAAGGAAAATAGCAGAAATAAAAGATGATGAAGATATTCAAGTGAAAAAGAAGACATGGAAACCAAAGATTGAGAAGGTAAATGAACAAATTATTCATGATGGAGATTTTTCTAAGATGAACAAGTACTATGATCTTTATAACTATTCAGAAAGATTGATTTTGGAGAATGCAATTGTGAGACATATGATCCTAGTAGATAAGAAGTTTGACACAATTCAAGGTAAGATACTTGATGATTTGTTTGAGAAGCTAGTTAACAAGAAAAAGAGAGCAACAAAAGAAGACAATAAAATTAGAGAAAATCTTGTACGAAAAATTTGTGATGTCAAAGATGAAAATCATTTTACAAAAATTATGAAAGAACTTAATACTCATCTGAGAACAAAGAGAAGAACCATTCAAATAATGGGAGGAAACTATGAATAGATAAACAAAGAAACAAAGCAAGCAATAGTAAAGGTAATGACATCTAGTGTTGGAAAACACTCTAGTGTAGCAGTAGCTGAGCATCAGAGGAGTCCCTCTCCACCATCAATTAATATTGAAGATGAATCAATGCATGTGGAAGGAACTAAGATCACATTGGATAGTGATGATAATCCTTTTAAAAATCTTGAAAATATTTTTGACAATTTGGCTCTAGAAGAACAAGATATATCTAGTGAAGAAGGAAAGAAAGAAACAAGGAAAGATGAAGAAAAGAAAACAAAAAAGCAAGCATGTACATAAATTCAAAGACATAAAGAAGTCCCTAGCAGAGAAGAAATTAGTCCTACACCTGAGACAGCAAAGAAATTATAGATTGGATCAATATTTGAAAGCTTTGGGAAAGAGGTTGATGATGATTATCAAATGGAATTGATCACATCTCTGGACAAAATAATTGGAAAGAACAAGAAGGTGAAAATCCTTGAAGGATCATTGTTGGAAATAATAGAGAAGTTACAAAGTGTTGTGACTAACTAGATAGCAGAGGTAGATCCACTAGAAAGAGCTAAGAAAGTTATGAATACATTTGATAATGAGTTCACTAACCTATTAGACATAGCTAAAGTGAAGGTTCAGGCAGCCTATGAGGCCAAGATATTTCATGATATAAGTCAAAATATTAGAAATGATATTAACAATCTGGATATTTGTATAAAATACTTGAGAAGGAATTTGGATAGAGGTAAAACTTTTTACATTCAGTGTACAAAATTTGAAAACTATGTATCTGAAGTAGTTGAGAAGATTAAGGCTAAAGAAGCAGAAATTTAGTTAGAGATAAATCTTTTAGTCAGCCCTAATGTGAAGATATTGGATGTTGAGAAAAGAATCAGCAAAGTAAATGATGAAATAAGGATTCTAAATGATAAAAAGGATAGGAAATTGAAAAGATTCACTCTTCTAAGAGAGCACATGTCAATAAAGATAAGCATTGTTGAAGGACAATTGGAAGAATGTCTTTCATCAAAGACATCTTTTGAGAAGTTTAGTTTTGCAAACCTCCAAGCATGTGAGATTGCATCATATGGATTGTGTGCACTACTTAGTGTTGTAGATTCCATTAAGAAGGCTTGGGAGAAGGAGATAGAGAGCATTAAAGTAAAGTTTATAGATTGTGTTGCAAGCCTACCAGCTCTGCAAACTTGAATCAAGGTATAAAACATTTTTGAACATAGTTTTTGGCACCCTTCTTTTTGTCATCATTGTCAAAGGGGGAGAGATATATAGAAAATAATTGATGTATATATGATAAGGAAGTATATTATTAGCAAGAGTACATAATATAGATAAGATATATGGAGTTATATGGACAACGAAGATATATTCTTTGTTATGGCCACAATTTTGAGTTTTTGAAGTTTTGAGACAACCAATTTTCTCATATGTTGCCACCAATGACAAAGGGGGATATTGTTGGAAATTTGGCTGAGTTAGATATCTAGATTTTGTCATTATGGAAACATATAATCTATGTGAAGATCTCACATGATAGAGAGCATGTATAACAAAGTGCAAAGCAAAATTGTCTAAGTGTAAAATAATATTTTTCTAGTGTACCCAGAGACAATTTTGATTGGCGATGTCGATTGGAGTAATTTCAATGCTTGTGCACTTGAACATAGATACTATGATGACTATTGAAGACTCAACTGAGAGCGCAAGTCTGTACGGCCTGTACGAAAGAAGTTATGGCACTTTTACTAGAGATAGTGTTAAGCTAACATGATAGAATATCAAGACAAAATTGGTAAAGAGTTAAGGGATTATTTTTTTTATCAAAATAATGTCTTAATAATATGAAGGGAAGACATCCTAGATGTTAACCCTTGGGTAAATATGTATTTTGTAATAAGCTTTTGTGGAGCTGATTGTAACAGTTATTAGTCCTAATAACTTGTATAAATGTAAGGCATATGGAATGTTAAGTAGAAGTAAGAATTGTAATAATATAGATGATATAGCAAACATATGTGCGAAAGATATTGATGTGAAGTTGTGAAAGCAAAGCAAGCAGCATAAGGTTATGTACCTTGCCCTATTTTGTAATCAGTAATCATTGTACATTAATTATTTGGGCAATGGGCTCATCTTGTAATCATATTTTGTACTACCAACTCTTAGTAGGGTAGAGGCTTCTAAAAAGGCCTAAAGTCCCTTAATTAGGATTGAGACACTATATGCATGTAATGAGCTCTTAACAGGGTCAACATCCTTAACAAGATACTTTTGATTAGTGGATCTTTATGGGTACCATCCCCACCAGGGTTTTCCCTTGGCCAAGGTTTCCTCGAGAACAAATAATGTGTTATGAGTTCATTTACTTTATTATTATGTATGTCTTATGCATGTATTAAGATAATCTGTTATATCCATAATTGGGCAAAAGTATAAAAAATTAGAGTACTAATTCACCCACCCCTCTCAGTATTCCCTATTTCTAACATCTTTTTCCCCCTGATTTGCTTCTCTCTCCACCTATTTCTAGCCTTTTTCTGGCACCTAGTCCTGAGAATTTCAAATCTACCATCTCAGGGTCAAGGTTGGCCTCCTAGATCAAGGTCAACCTTGACCCTGACCTAGGGCAGAGTTGACCTTGAGTTTGACCTAGGGTAGATTTGACCTCAACCTTGACCCTGGGTCCAATTTTCAAGTTCCAGAGGTTTCAGGATATTGGGCTTCAGAAAGTTTTATTTTCTCACTTCTGGGTCAGCTGTTTCAAACTTTGAAATGGTAAAATCTTAAATTTCATTGAATCTAGGTCCATTTCTAGGGGTTAAGGTTAGTTGGGATTTAATTCTCTAATGTCGACCTCTCTAGAAGTTTGTTCCTTGGAGCACTATAAAAGGAAGCCTTCCTCTCTCATTTTCTCCATCTCATATCTTTCAATCAAGGACATCCACTTTTCATGATCAAGACATCTAGCTCTCAAGTAATCAAGAAGCAAGCAATAATGATAATGAAAGAAAGAAAGCATTCATTCATCCTCAAGCATTAAAGCATTCAAGTATTCATCAAGGAGCTCCATTAGTAGCCATTGAAGGATTCAAGCTCTATGGAGCCCTCTTGTTGAAGATTTCTCCATCCACATTCATCCAAGCCTCTTCCTATTCCAAGATCCATTCAAGATTGGTGTTAAAAATCTAATGCCATTGATTTGAGACATCCTACATAGATTTCTACATTCCTTTGGGGCATCCATACTTGTGGATTCAAGGATTCAAATCCTCCACAAGGATTTCAACATAAGCAAGTTGAATAGTTTCATTTACTTTGTTTATATATTGCAATTTCAATTAAATTTCATGGTTGATTCCAAACTGGGGTTTGAACGCCCCATCCAAATAACAAAAACCATTTTTCTTGCAGGTACAGGTACAAGACAACAAATTGAAGTTCAGATTTGGATACCCTTTTCAGCAAACTTCCAAGATCCATGAACAGAATTTCCGTCAGAGCTATTTTAGGTCAAGGTCAACCTTTAGTGGGGGGTAAGATTGTGCCCCAACTCAGAGGTCAAAGTTGATCTTACTCTAAAAAGACAAGAGTTTTCTGGGTTTTCTCTGTCTCAACATTTCTAGTCTGGAGTAGGTTGTAGAATCTCCCGAAACTGAACAGAGACATTAGAAATCAGTCTTTTCTAGATTTTCCCTATTTTGAGGTTAGTATTTGTCTTCTATTAATTTTCAAGCACATAGTTTCTATAGCGAAGTATAGGGTTTTAATCATTTCTTCATATTCTCCATTATTTAATTCATTTGTGTATTGATCACTTCTTTGTGATTAATCAATTTGGATCTCTCTTTTGGGAATTTGGATTACAGATAGATCCTATATTCCCCTCACATATTTAATATATCACCTATTCCTCACATAGATATAACAATATTTTAGTAGGATAAAGATAGACCCCCCCTCTATACACCTTTAACCTATTCATTTTGGTGAACCCGACATGCTTACCCCTTTTCTTTTATGGAATTAGATTCCCTATTGTGTTTGTGGTGTTAGATTTACATTGCATGCATTTATATTTCAAAAATAGAAAAAAAATTGCAAAATCTCTTTAAAATACAAAACTATTCATTTATTCATGTTTTATGTTTTCTTAGTTTAGTTCATGTGCATTGTATTGGTATATGATCTTTACTACCTCTAGTCCTACTTATAATATTCTAGTTAGATGAAGTCATAGACTTATGGGTGCCTTTGATCTTGAGTCTTCCTCTCCTTTCCTTAGGATCCTGAATGACAATTTGAATATTCATGATTCCAATCCTACTATGGAGCAAAATGTGAAGAACTGTAGTTGGTTCTTTGGTTCTTTTGTAGTGGTATCAGTTAGGTTCTCCCTCACTAGGAGGAGAATTAGGACCTCTGTGGGAGTAGTAATATCCAGGTCTAAACCTCTGCGCCATGCTGAACCCAATTAACCTTGCAGGCTGGCAAGAATTTGGCTCTGATACCATTATGAAGAACCGTAGTTGGTTCTTTTGTATATTTTAAACAATTTTGTTTGAATAGTTGCAATGATATCTTAAAATGGTCAAACAAGAGCATAAGATGATTATTTTTGTATATTCTCAGACTGGAATATTGAATTATAATAAACTTTCTTCACAAGCAAATCACATAACATCTTAATTTTCAACAAAGAATTCAAGTAAGCACCTGAACTGATATGCTTCTCTCAACACAAATATCTGCTATGCGGTTGAAGTCGCCACCTTGAATTCAAAGCACACAACTGTAATCAAACTAGACATGGAGTATATGATGAATGTCATCCCAGAAATTGATGCAGCCACCCGCAATTTAGAGTCCCTACTAGATACCGCACCTAGGTAATGACTTGGCCACCTCTGCTATCAATTCACAGGAATTCTATCCCAAACACAAGTCTGGAAAAGGTGGAATAGTTCTAAGGTCAAGAATGTGACCAGTACAGGAATTCACGCCAGTAGATTAGCCAATTTCAATCGGATATTATGACCTTCGATTTTGATTGGAGTCGTAGCACAAAACACAATCAATTCACAATACAAACAGGTCAGATTCTTATTGCATCAGTCTTTCAAACTCAGTAAATATTTAACCAGCCACCTAGAATAATTAAATCAGATCTTTGAATTGATTACTTTTTCCTCCACCAAATTATCAGCATTCAACTTCTAGAATTGAAACTTCAATCAATTCAATATACATCAGCATTGAATTGAGATGGCAAATTAATTATAAGTAAAATTCACCACCGACAGAAGATGGCTCAAATTACGTAATGAGGAATCCATCCTTGCAACCCTAGCCAGAGTTGTATTCTTCACGAACTTCAATAAAATAATGATTGCATAAAAAGATACCTAAAAGTGCTTTTTCGAATAGAATATATAGCTTTTTTGAAAAAGCACTTTTTTAATATTTCACTTAATTGGCTTTATAAAATACTCCCACTTTATAATATAATATTATAAAATCCAAAGTTATTAAATTAAACCAAAATACTTTAATTTAATAACATCATTTTAACTTCAAAGCCACTACACTGACAAATTGCAATCAAAGAAATTCTGGCAAAGCCCAGATCCACCTGCCCAACCAGGAATAGGCACTACCCTGCCAGAAATAGCCACGGCTAAAAATAGACTTACTAAAAATAGTAAGTTCATTCCAGAGACCCTCAAAACACACTGTCAGCTCACAAGGGTCGCATTGATGAACTGACTACACTCAGCTGCAAAGACCTGCTAAAATGGGGACATTACACAAAACTCTTCTCACTCATCTCATGATGAGGATGATGCTTTAAAAGTTCCTCCTGAACAAGTCCAAAAAATTTCAACTGAACTTGATAAAATGGGTAATTGGTTTATTCAAGAAAACCATAATCAAGATTCTATTCAAGCTATAGAGGCTCTTAAGAAAGTCCTTCGTGATAGTGATCAAGGTGTTAATCTCTTGCATGTTATTACTCATCTTGTGCATTAAAATGTTAAACCTTTAGCCCAAGAAGCTCAAAATTTAGGTTTGATTCCTCCGGTTACTAGTGTAGAGCCTTCTTCTATTCCTTTATCTAGTATTCGTACCTATAATCCTTCTTTGGTGACTGTGATGGTTCCCTCTGTTCCTATGAGTGTTCCTCCTGTGTCTCTCCTACATCACAACCTTCTTATCATAATGTTCCTTTTACTTATTCTAATCCTCTTCCAACTGTAGTTCCAAGTGTTCCTCCAGTTGTGTCTTCCATTCCTACAGCTTCATACACTTTACCTAGTGTTTCTAATATTGCTATTCCTCCTATTTCCTCTAATGATTCAACAATCATCAGTTTGGCTCAAACTATGTCATCCTTACAACAACAACTTGCATCCTTGACTTAAAACAAGTTTAGCATTCCTACATGCAACATGGGAAGTCCTCTGTCCTTAGACATCATTCATACTCCTATTCCTCAGCAAGTCGATATGCCTCGTCTTGAGAATTACAATAGAAAAGGAGACCCTGTTCATCATGTTAAAATATTTCAAATCCTTTGTAGTGATTATGCTCATGACCATAGGATTTTAGCCAAGTTGTTTGCTAGAACTTTTCATGACAAGGTCTTACAATGGTACTATTCCTTGCCTCCTTATTCTATTCATTCATTTCCAAAACTTGCTAATGCTTTTATTCAACAATTTCAAAATAACATTGGTTCGCAAGAGTCTTTGACTGATTTGATGCATTGTAAAAAATATGCTAAGGAAAAATTGACTAAATTTATTGGTAGATTTAAGAATTTACATGCTCATATTTCCTATCATGTTCTTAATATTAATATTCAACTTATGTTTATTTCAAATTTGCAAAAGGATATTAGAGATAAGATTTTTCTTACTGAATTTACCTCTTTTCAACAACTTTCTGCAACGCTTCATCATTATCAATTACAAGTGAGTCAATTTGAGAGAAACACTCCAAGGGCTCCTATTCCAGTTGATAAGAGTGATGCTACTCCTAATCTAAAAAAATTTCAAAAATTCAACAACTATGTCAAGATAAACAAACAAGTGAATGCAGTTGCTGATCAAGTTGTTGTTGCATCTCACAATGCCACTTCTGCATCCACTGCTTTTTGATTAAATTGTATGTTTACTCCTCTTTCTGAATCTTTACATTCTATTATGAATAGGTTGTTAAATGCTAATATGATTACTTTACCTCCTATTTGAACTCTTTTACTTGCTACAATAGCATCCAAATCCTTTGATCCTAAAGCTTTTTGTCAATATCATCATTAGAATGGTCATGATATTGGGAAATGTTATTCTTTAAAACATAAGGTTCAAGATTCTATTGACTCTAATGCCTTATTTGTTGATAATCTTGATGGTAGTGGGAAAAAATCTATCTCTCCTCCTAATCAAAATCTTCAAATCTATACGAATCCTTTACCTACACATGATACTAATACCATTGCTCAGCCATCTTCTATAGATATTGTTTATGATTAAAAGATGGATGATCTTAATCACATTGTTAATCAAGTGGAGCATGTTGTTCAAACTATATCTCAACCTCAGCCTCAACATCAGCTTCAATCTCAAGTTTCATCTCAACCTCAACCAAAACCACAGCCTAAATTGAAAACTCAACCTAAACATCGAAAACAAACTAAGAATAAAAGACCTTGGGAATTTTTTATTACCTTTGATGATTCTGAGACTATTAAGGCTCCTGATGGTCCCCTTTACATTTATGATAGGATTTCTTAGATACCTACCCATGGTTGTCTTGTTGATCCTACATCCTTAGTCAATGTTATTAATGAAGAAAATATTTTTATGAAAAATTTGCAACCTGATTCTTATGATATATCTAATGTGTGGATTCAAACTTGTAATGGTTTTCTTTATCCACCATTTGGTTCTATTAACTTGCTGGTTGAAATTTGTGGTAAAATTGTGAATACTACCTTTGTTGTTGTTTCTATTTCTGATCAGTGTCAAATTAAGCTGGGTTTTCTGTGGTTAAATGCCATGCATGTTGTTACTTCAACTATCCATTGTTGCTTCACCTATCCATAAATGTCTTAAATTAATTCATGATGAAGAAGTGAAGATGGTTAATCATAGTTTATATCAACCTTCTAGGCCTAGGGATTGTGCTACACTTGACTTCTTTTGGCTTTCATTACCTAATTCATGTCCTTCTCGACCTGATAATATTTTCCACTCATATCAATCTTATAAGCATCGTCTGATTCTTGAGTTAAGCATGCCTCCTATGGATCTTAATCATGGTATTTTGCCTACACCTTCCATACCTCCTTTATCCATGGCTTCTACTTATGTTAATCAAGCTCCTAGTGTTCCTTGTCACTTTGTTGTGAATCCTACTAATCCTCCTATAGAACCTGTGAAGGATTTGATAATTGTTCCTCCTAGTTCTCAACATATTTCAAGTAAAGAAAAATGTAATCGATCTCCTAATGAATGCCATAAGAAGCATCATGTGCAAGCTAAGGCTCATAATTCTGCTCTTCAAAGTTCTTTACCTTCTTTTAACAAGCCTATGCATGATGTGTTAGAAGAAGTTACTGCTAATAATGATCTTAAAATGCAAGATTATGATGATTCTATTTGTATCTTAGATCCTATTTTGATTAATCTAGATGAAGAAGATACTCTTGATGATGTTAATGATGAATATGAAACTATTGACATTGACACTGATTTACCTAATATGCTTTCATCACAATTGACACTTACACCTATTATCAAACATTATGATTCTCAAGAGGATCCTTGTTTGGAACTGGCTATCATTCCTAATGTGTTGGATATAGTCTCTCTTGCAAGTTACCCACCTTTCCTAAATGATATAGAATGAGATGGGGAAGGTAGGTGACACACTTGATCAAATATTTGTTCATAGTAGCCTTTGTTGTGTGTTTTCCTATGGTACTATGCTTCTCCCATGATGTGTTTGCTAAATGTTGTTAGATTCTTTTATACGACCCTTGTTGCTTTATTGGTGCAAGGTGATAAAGGAATCAAACCTATTGTACCATTCCTCTATATGTATCTATATTCTTCCATATGTTGTTTCATGTTATGTTGTATCTATGCTATTTTTTGTAAATGTTTCCTTGTGTAATCTGCTTGGATCTACGACTTGGTAGCACTAATTCTTTTTGGTCTCCACATTGTGGTCCAAAAAGATTCTTCTTCATGTCTCTTATGTGATCTTTCCTCCATTGTGATTTTAGTTCTACTTTCTTTTGGGAATGATGTCAATTCATTTGTAATAATATCATATATATTATCTTATGATCATACTGACCCCATGGAAGGTAGATCCCTTCTGTGTTCTCTATATGTTTATGTGGTATTTCCCTTGATTTTTCTTTGTTTGGGGGCATCTCGTAGTGGAAACATAATTAGTGGAGTTGTTTATGTTTCCGTTAAAGCCAATGCTCCTGTTAAAGTGTTAGCAATGACATTAACATGGGGGCATACGCTCTACTCACCTATTGCACACACACACTTTTCAATATGCATATATTATTTTTCAAGATACTTTTCTCCCTTTATGGATTAGTTACTAATCCTTAAAGCATGGATTTTTATTTAGGATCTCTTGATCCCTCCAGTTTCAAAATTTTTGATCCGTTAAGGTCGAAGGTGTCCTTAAGATTGGATTTCTTTTGTTTTTGGTTTTACTCTTATGGAATAGAATATTCCTGAGGGTGAATCCTTGATGGGTTGACTAGTGAGTAGCCACATTCATGTTGGACTACAACTGATTTAGATGGAGAAACTGTTGGAATCTGATTGAAGAATTTGTGATTGTAGATCATTGAGAAGTTATTGATTAGATATGCAATATGATTAAATCAGTATTATATTGTCATTGATGTCAACTAGCTTGACAGTACTTATCTTGTAAGTTACTATACCGATACATCTGAAGAAAGGTGGAAGAGATGAAGAATAGAGAAATCTACATGAGAAAAGATGCACGTGTTAGATGAGGAAAAGGAATTCACTGAGTAAATTGTTGATGAGACTATGATTGTATGATATTGACTTTATTATGTTGTATTCATCTATAATGAAGAATTGAGCTGAAAGACACAAAGTAGTGTTGTCGGTAAAAGAAGCATTTTGCAATATACACCGATGGAGCGTAGTGTATACCAAGCATAGTATTAACTAAGTATGTGTTCACTGACACATTTCTTTGTTAATAGAGAAAAATAGAATACATTAAATGATCAGTTTAGCCGATAAGTTTGAAGAATTGAAACCGATTGGGATATTAGTATATAGAAATACAGAGGAAGATAGAACTACTTGTTTATTTATTTCTTTGGCATTGCTGTCAAAGGGAGAGATAAAAAATATGAAAAGGAGCATGCACTGACACCGAAGGAGAACTATCTGAGGGAGAGACAATCTGAATGAAAACGGAGTATTGAAGATCAATTACAGAAGAATAGAAGCTGAACAGGAGAATTGCAAAGAGCATTACAAATGTTGAGTAATGTAGTGATTAAACATATTAAGTCTATTTTCCTTACAACATTTTCATTTGTATATAGAAGTTGTAGAATATGTTTGGTATGTGTATGTTACATTTCATATTACTTGAGTTGCCATCAATGCCAAAGGGAGAGATTATTGGACTACAACTGATTTAGATGGAGAAACTGTTGGAATTTGATTAAAGAATCTGTGATTGTAGATCACTGAGAAGTTATTGATTAGATATGCAATATGATTAAATTAGTATTATATTGTCATTGATGTCAACTAGCTTGACAATACTTATCTTGTAAGTTACTATACCGATACATCTAAAGAAAGGTGGAAGAGATGAAGAACAAAGAAATCTACATGAGAAAAGATGCACGTGTCAGATGAGGAAAAGGAATTCACTGAGTAACTTGTTGATGAGACTATGATCGTATGATATTGACTTTATTATGTTGTATTCATCTATAATGAAGAATTGAGCTGAAAGACACAAAGCAGTGTTGTCGGTAAAAGAAGCATTTTGCAGTATACACTGACGGAGTGTAGTGTATACCAAGCATAGTATTAACTGAGCGTGTGTTCACTGACGCATTTCTTTGTTAACCAAGCAAAATAGAGTACATTAAATGATCAATTTAGCCGATAAGATTGATGAGCTAGAAAGTGTATGAAATCAAGGTAACATATAAAGTTTGTTATGAAGATTGATGGCTAACATAATTAAAAGAAGATGTAATGAAGTAGATTGAAATGAGTTATTGACACATCAGTTGAGGAAGCTTGAAGGGGCAAAATCAATGAAGATGATTAAGTAGCAAAATCTGATGGATAGAAAGAAAATGATTTACTCGTCTATATAAGAGACTAGGGTTTCATTGTGAAAGAAGATGCCAGAAGAAGTAGATGCTGTAGAAATTTTGCGTGAAGAAGTTTTCATGCAATTCTGATCATACTAGTTAGTAAGAACTGAGCTGCAGAACAGATACCAAGCTATAGAGAGTTATTACCGACGGACAGTAAGTTGATACAGTATTGAATCTGAAGTGAAATATTGATCAGAAGAAGTTATATGAGCTAAATATTGGTCTGTAATTTTTAATTGAAGTTGTATTAAGGAAGATCATTTACTGTTACATATTTAACCATTGTAAACAGTCAAAATCTCTCAATCGAGTGGACTCTAAAAGTCTTATTGGATGTTGCTCATAGAGTACACATTTGTTATCCTATCAACCCCATAGTGAATGCTAGTTGGATGATAACTTCTAGTCTAAAATCCTCTAACAAGGTCACACTTGACAGTGTGTTTGTAAACCTTTAATAGGGTTGGGTCTTCACCGACCTCACTCTAGAAGAGTGAACAATTTTTGGGTTGCCGGTCTCAGGTGGTTTTTTCCTTTATAGGGTTTCCACATTAAATCTCTTGTGTTATGTGTTGATTGTGATATTTTTTTGTTATCATACTTTTCATATTAAATGTTAGATTTGATTGATAATAGTTATAAGTGTTAGACTGGTAATTGGTAAAAGCACAGACAGTGAATGCATTTTTGTTTACCGAGGAGATGAAATTGAAGATTTTTTTTTGAATTATACATTTTTTTTGGGGAATTTGGATAACTGATTCACCCTTCCCCTCTCAGTTATTCTAACAATTCACTAGGTGGTTCAATTCCATCTTTCCAGTTGCGTCGTTTCCTTGTGTGGTTCACAATGGGACATAAGTTCTCATTGGGTGAGATAATCACACCCTCTTCTCTCTCTTTTCTAAAGATGTCTCTCTTATTGTGATCTTGGAGTTGATGAAGACTTGAGTCCCTAGGGGCTTGAGGTTCTCTTTGTCCCTTTGATTTCAATAATATTATCTTTTCATTATGATCTCCTTTACCAAGAGTTTTCATCGAGTCCATAGTCTTGCTAAAGTGGGGGCTTAATGTATCATTTTAAAATGGAAGCACTTCCATGTTAAGAATGTTTAGCCCTCCCAGTAAGTGGTTTGGGGTCATGTCAACACCTTGAATAGGTGTTTGCATGGATCTGGATTTTTTCCCCTAATTCGCTTCTCTCTTCACCTATTTCCAACCTTTTTCTGGCACTCGGTCCAAAGAATTTGAAATCTGCCATCTTAGGGTCAAGGTCAACCTTGACTCTGACCTAGGGTAGAGTCAACCTTGACTTTGACCTAGGGCAGAGTCGACCTTGACCCTAACCCTGGGTCCAATTTTCAAGTTCTAGAGGTTTCAGGATATCAAGCTTTAGAAAGTTTTATTTTCCCGCTTCTAGGTTGGCTGTTTCAGATTTCAGAATGGTAAACTCTTAAATTTCATTTAATCTAGGTCCATTTCTATGGGTTAAGGTTAATTGGTATTTAATTCTCCAATGTCAGCCTCTCTATAAGTTTGTGCCCTAGATCACTATAAAATGAAGCCTTCCTCTCTCATTTTCTCCATCTCATATCTTTCAATCAAGGACATCCACTTTTCATGATCAAGACATATAGCTCTCAAGTAATCAAGAAGAAAGAAAGAAGGAGAAGGAAAGAAAGAAAGCATTGATTCATCCTCAAGAATTAGAGCATTCAAGTATTCATCAAGGAGATCCATTAGTAGCCATTGAAGGATTCGAGCTCTATGGATCCCTCTTGTTGAAGATTTCTCCATCCACATTCATCCAAGCCTCTTCCTATTCCAAGATCCATTAAATATTGGTGTTTAAGATCTAATTCCATTGATTTGAGACATCCTACATACATTTCTACATTCATTTTGGGCATCCATACTTGTGGATTCAAGGATTCAAATCCTCCACAAGGATTTCAACATAAGCAAGGTGAATAGTTTCATTTACTTTGTTTATATATTGCAATTTCAATTAAATTTTAAGGTTGATTCAAAACTAGGGTTTGACCAAGGGAAACCCCCCATCCAAACAAAAAAAACCATTTTTCTTGCAAGTACAGGTACAAGACAGCGAATTGAAGTTCAAACGTGGATACCCTTTTCAGTGAACTTCTGAGATCCGCAAATAGAATTTCTATCAGATCTATTTTAGGTCAAGGTTTACCTTTAGTGGGGGGTAAGATTATGCCCTAGGGTAAGATTGTGCCCTAACTCTAAGGTCAAAGTTGACCTAACTCTAGAAAGACAAAAAAAATTTAGGTTTTCTCTATCTTGGCATTTCGAGTCTAGAGCAGGTCACAAAATCTCTTGAAACTGAACACAGACATCAGAAATCATTCTTTTCCATATTTTCCCTATTTTGAGGTTAGTATTTTTCTTCTATTCATTTAATATTTCAAGCCCATAGTTTCTATAGATAATTATAGGGTTTTCCTCTTTTCTTCATATTCTCCATTGTTTGATTCATTTGTGTATTGATCACTTCTTTGTGATTAATCAATTTGGATCTCTCTTTTGGGAATTTGGATTAGAGATAGATCTTATATTCCCCTCACATATTCAATATATCACCTATTCCTCACATAGATATAACAATATTTTATGGTAGGATAAAGATAGACCCCCCCTCTATACATCTTTAACCTATTTAGGAAGACTGCAAGTTTTGACATCAACTGAGATTGTGTTTCCAAATTTAAATGAACTTGAATCTCTAAAAACTAAGATAGGTTATTGTAGGCCTTAGTAACATGATCTTGTAGCACCTAATGGTCTGATGATACCTCTCACGAGCTTTGAGATATGACCCCCTAAAGATTGTCAATTTCATGGTGAGTGCACCTTGAGGGACTCTTCGGTGCGGAGTGGTCGACAGCGTTTGACCAAGTCCATGTGTGAAATGAGGTTTCCACTAGTGTTTACCTGACCAATTAGAGCTATTGGTGCAAATGGTTCAATGCGACAACATACGGTTTGAAAGATACACAATGTTTCTCATTTCAACTAAGGAACACTACAAGTTTTGACATCAACCGAGATTGTGTTTCCAAATTTAAACAAATTTCAATCTCCAAAAACTGAGATAGGTTATTGTAGGCCTTGACAATACAATTCTATAGCACCTAATGGTTTGATGATGCCTCATACGAGCTCCAAGATATTTGATTTCATGCTGAATGCACCTTGAGGCACACTTCGGTTCGGAGTGGTTGACAATGTTTGAGTGAGTTTGTGTGTGAAATAAGGTTTCCACTAGCATTTACCTAACCAATTAGAGCTATTGGTGTAGATGGTTTGATGCTATGTGCACCTTGAGGGACACTTCTTTATCTGGTGTCATCATCTTCTCCCCAAAATAAATTACACTACCTTCCTTTTGATCACCACAAGGTAGTGGGCTTACATTGTACCAGTTTCCATCTTTGTGCACTATATATTTATTTGTGAAGGAGAGAGAGAGAGAGACAGAGACAGAGAGATAGAGAGGGTAAGAAGGGGAAATATAGAGGGTAGGAAGGTTCAGGAGAGAGTGTATGTGTGTGTGTGTGTGAGAGAGAGAGAGGGGTCAAAAGAGGGTAAGTAGGGAAAATATATAGGGTAGGACTTGATGGGATAGAGTGTGTGTGTGTGTGTGTGTGTGTGTGTGTGTGTGTGTGTGAGAGAGAGAGAGAGAGGAGGAGAAAGAGGGTAAGAAGGGGAAATAGAGGGGGTAGGAAGATGGGATAGTGTGTGTGTGTGTGTGTGTGTGTGTGTGTGTGTGTGTGTGAGAGAGAGAGAGAGAGAGAGAGAAGGTGAGGAAGGGGTCCTAGGACCATATACAACTCATTAGGAAATAACAGGTGCACTAGGCATGGACTAGATGGAAATCAATCTTCCATATTCTATGAATTCCCAAGGATTCTGAATTATGTAAGGGTCATGAAATGTATTTGACATAATAATATGATTATCAAAGGTGTAAAAAACTCCTACACTTTTTTAATACAAACCATTTACAGTCACTTATTACAAACTCTCTCTCTCTCTCTCTCTCTCTCTCTCTCTCTCTCTCTCTCTCTCTCTCTCTCTCTCTCTATCTATCTATCTATCTATCTATCTAAACTTCTCATCCCTCTCACTCTCCCTCCCTCTCCCCCTATCCTTCTCTCTCTCCCTCCCTCTCCCCATATCCTTCTCTCTCTCTCTCCCTCTCCCTCTCCCTCCCTCTCCTCTATCCTTCTGACATTTTCACTCTCTCTTCCTCTCGTAGCCCCCACCACCTTCTCACTCTTTGTCTCTCAGTCCCTTAAGCCTTTTTTGGATGTTGCATAGTGGATACACACTATTCAAGCCATAAATTTGCATAGCGCATGCACACTATAGCGCATATGCATGTTGTAATACATTGGAATCCACCAAGACTAAGGATTGGATTTTCCTTGGAGACCCAACCCAAAGTCTTGGAGGATTCAAATAGGCCTGAGATGTGTTTTCCAAAAAACTTACAAAAGAATACTCCTTTTTGTGTGCTCCTCTTCAGGTTTACTCGTGGTTCAATAACATTAAAATAAGATGACATGATATTGTAGATCTCTCTATTAGCTATCTAGCCATATAATTTATTTTGAATTCTGATTATGTTAAGCTTTTCATCTCTAATGTCTTTTGTATGTATGTCCAATTTTTGTCAAAAACAAATGTGTAGTATTTTGGGCATAGGTTTTGGCTCGTTTGTCAAATTTTGCAACAAGTTACTTTTTTAGAAACTAGAATCCATTATACACACTCTTAAAAAAATAAAATTTGATTTTCAATTAGTTTTCAATGATTTCTAGGGGGAGCACACATAAATTTCATGTTTTTAGGAATGGTACACTTCGAAAATTCATAAAAATTTATACATTTATCAAAAAATTAGTAGAAAATTTTGGGATAAACTACATGGTGTTAGCTAATTTCTCACTGGAGTAATTAAAACAATTCAAAAAAAAAGTTAACATTTTAGGGGGAGCACACTAGATGCTATGTTATATTTTTCCACAAAAAATAGGACCACTTTTTGTGCTCCCCCTTTTTGAGTGCCTTAATCTGCACCATTTTCAAAATAAATTAGTAGTTGAGAAACTAGATTTACAGTATTACAACTCTTGTTGTTGTCAGATCTTAAAATTTTGAGTCTAACTATCTTGAATTTCTCGTTGAAGTTCAAAGTTTTCTGGTTTTAGAAAAAAAAAGTGGCATCTTATAACCCCTTATTGGTCCCCCATCTTTGTGCACTTACCCCATAATAAAATTATTTCTCAATGTTATAGAAAGAAAAATATGTGAATTGCAAGGTGCATATAGTAATCTCCAAATAAATTATTTTGTTCCATATCCAAGGTTTCTAAAGGAATTCTTGCAAGGTAGCCATGAACATGCTTAGACAAACAATTCCCATTGAACAACAAGTCAATTAGGTTCATACATTTTTTGAAAGTGCAATTGATATTTTCTTGTAAAATAATTCTATGCTAGAGAGATATGAAAAGATCTTTGCATTACAAAGATTTCATGGTATTGGATAACTTAGCCTATTAGCATCAATTGACAATGATGCCAAAGATAAATTTAACTAACTCCTGTCTACTTTTGTCATGATTCACATCAAGATCAAATAAATATGAAATAAAACCACTTCACAACATGTATAGACCAATATAGAAAAAGTGCAAATTTTCCTACAGGAAATGAAATCAAGGAAAGATGTTGTATCCTTTACATTAAAATTTGAATTTACTACCAAGGAATAAATTATTATAAGAATTCATTCTTGCAAGGTTCTTGAGGATCCTATATTTCATCATTATCTATTCTTCATTATCCTATGGTGCAAGGACAATTCCTTATTAATATTTTTCTTCCTCAATTATAAACAAAATGAGGTTTGACAAATCATCATTACTCTTCTTTTCTATAGTCTCATTGCTAAACACATCCATATCACTAAAAAACATGTTTCAATTGTAATTAGGTTCTTTTCCATTCTCATCTCATGCATTTATGATATTCTTCATCATTCTTGATCACTTCTCCCAATAATTTTATGTTATATTCTCTATTTTGTTGGTCATGATTATTCATTATCTCCATGTTATCTAGAGTAATAGTACTTTTATCTTTCTCTTCTTGGACTAGGTTGTAACTTCTTGATCTTCATTACACATTACAAACCTATATTCAAGAGTTATCACCCTAAAAGTGATTATCTTAACTTCTATAAATTCTAATGTAGAGGACATCTTTCCCTTTCCACCAAGTG